>CAIGRL010308150.1:0-11368 GCA_903798325.1 Fraxinus xanthoxyloides
TATCATATTCATCAACTGTCTAAATTGTAATGTAAAACTGTTTAAATAGCGAAAATCTAGGTAGGGTTTGGGCCAACCCCCTACTACAAGCCCGATAACAATAAAATTAGAAAACATAATAAATAAGGTCCAATAACAATAAAAGTAAATCTTGATGATGTCCGCATCAGGTTGTAAAAAAAGGTAGAAGCAGATGTAGTTCATACACTTCTATTTGTACAGCTGTTTGTTTCTGCAAGAAATGGAAGCTCTATTTTTACGTTATTATTATTAGTCTTTGTAGATAGCAAGTGTAATCTTTTGATGAATACATGAAATTAATAATTGTTTGACTGCATAACCTTCAGAAGTGCTAAACTGCTGGCAATAATGGACAGATAATCTACCTCTCTCCTCATTTTATTTTGACGACTTAGTGATAGATATTCCTAGGAGGTGATGGACTTCATTTCGAGACTTTCCAAACTATTTCTTAATGAAAACAGACGAAACGCTTTAGGTTGCAGATGAAACTCATGCAATGCTTCTTGTTCTTTTCTAACTCAGTTGGATCAATTAAGTATTTTTTCTGATGATGAGGTGCTATTGCTTCATGCAGTCATCCTTTCTATGGGGATATATATTTTCCTCAGTTATTGGAGGAGCCTTGGTGGACAAATATGGAGGAAAACGAGTTATTGCATGGGGTGCTGCTCTCTGGTCTCTGGCCACACTCCTTACTCCATGGGCTGCGAATCACTCCACAGGCAGCCTATTGGCTGTCCGTGCTTTTTTTGGACTAGCCGAAGGAGTTGCTCTACCTTCCATGAACACCCTTTTATCAAGGTAATATTTCTTTACCGTTAACTTACTCATACTGAATTGGTCATTCCATTGGTTGAAGAAGAAGAAAAAGAAGAGCTTTTTCTCTTTATTTCCCTGTATCCAATTCTATGGCTCATTTGGGTCCCCGATAACTATAAAAGAAACTTTCTAGTTCACTGAGATAAAGAGGGGTGAATTTGTGCTCAACATTGAAAATCCATTAACAGTAATTCTATTCTTGTATGTCTGCCTTTTATTAGGTGGTTTCCAAGCCATGAAAGAGCAACTGCTGTTGGAATAGCTATGGGCGGGTTCCATCTTGGAAATGTCGTGGGATTAATCTTAACTCCTCTGCTAATGTCATCAATTGGAATTTCTGGCCCTTTCATTCTCTTCTCGTCTCTTGGATTTCTCTGGTTAACGACGTGGTCATATCAAGTGACGAATAGTCCACTAGAGAGCAATTCTATAAGCAAATCCGAGTTGCGTTTAATCCAAGCTGGGAAACCTGACTCTCAAGTCATCAAGGGAAAGCTTCCACCTTTACGCCTTCTCTTATCAAAACTGCCTACATGGGCAATTATCTTTGCTAATATCACTAACAACTGGGTTTGGTTTCTATTCTCTCTTTTGATTTTCCAATTCTGAAATTAAGTAAATATTAGTTCTCATGCTATTGATTTGTTTTCCAATTGAACTATGATTATTAAGTGTTCATAAATGCAGGGATACTTTGTTCTTCTATCATGGATGCCTGTTTATTTTAAAACTGTGAGTGATCATTTCCTTCTAGATTTGCCCTTCAACGTGTCCAGAATTTTCCATATACTGACTAATAAAAAGAAAGGGAAAAAATGTCTCAGAGATCGAGAAAATTCAAGAAAATAAAAATTTTAGTCTTCTACACTTACATTTTAGCAATCCTAACTACCTTGTAATACAACATTTCTACTGCTAATATAAATCTTCAATGCGGACATGTTAGGTGTTCGATGTAAATTTGAAGCAAGCAGCTTGGTTCAGTGCACTTCCATGGGCAACAATGGCAATCTCAGGCTACATTGCAGGGGCAACATCTGATTACTTGATCAAATCAGGGTACTCTATTACATCAGCTAGGAAAATCATGCAGGTAAACTTAGTTTTGGGATCTCATCAAACTGCATTAATGAATAAGAATCCCTAATACTCGAGATTCAAGACATTCTAGTAAAACAGAACTGTCGTTCCTTTGAGACTAGTATCAGATATTACTATGCTTAGTTCTTACCACAATATAGTGGAAACTTCACATCGTAAAATGAACAAAGAAATATTTTAGCACAAATATCATCTAGATCATATAATGCTCAAACTCGTGAGACAGTAAGATTCATTACAAGTTCAAAACATAAGATCATATCTCAGAAGGCAAAAACGAAAATCTTGGATTCAAACCTTCACCTTTTTCAGTACTAACCAGTAACCCCTGAAAATTCCCCCCAGCAGAAGAGTAGATAAACGAAGGAAATGGTGGACTGGAGTTGTTATTTCCTGAAGTAGAAATCATGTCTGTGATAAAAGTAAATCCAAACTAGCAAAGTTTACATATACAACTCACCATTAGTCGATAAAAATATTTTTTCACCGGAAAACATGCGGGAATTCCATTCTAACATCTGCTTCGTGATATGACAGTCAGTAGGTTTCATTGGCCCAGGGTTGGCACTGCTCTGTTTGAACTATGCTGGATCGCCTGCAGTTGCATCTATATTCATGACAGTTGCCCTGAGTTTGAGCGCTTTCAGCCAAGCTGGCTTTTTACTAAATATGCAAGTAAGATTTATATGTTGAAATTTAGCTAAAAAAATTAATCTAGAATTATTTCCTTCTTCAGCAACAAGTAGCGGAGTGTGTTGCCCAAATCAACTTATATGTTTTGATTATTTGATCAGGATATTGCACCAGAGTATGCAGGATTTGTTCACGGTATGTTCTTAAATTCACTCCAAATTCGTTTTCTTGTAATTCTCTAATGTTGTTTTTATTTGGAAAACCTTTGAACCAGGGATTTCAAATTCTGCCGGGACATTGGCAGCAATAATCAGCACGATCGGGACAGGATTCTTCGTACAGTGGCTAGGATCTTTTCAAGCATTCTTAACTCTCACGTCATGTCTCTACTTCGCAGCAACCATTTTTTGGAATCTCTATGCTACTGGAGAGAGAGTATTCTAGACAGAGGTATACATATATTGAGAAGTATTCAAATGTATAATCAAGCTTAAGAGTAAAAGTTTTGAAGAAAGAGAACACATTCAATATTAATTTTGTTTTTGGGCTTTCAAATAAAAATGATAAAAAGGATCAAATGAATTATAGGCACCTTAACGCTATTGTATAATTGATCTGAAAGATGAAATATTTATTACTCTTGTTGACATCTTTTTGTTCAGTATGATTCTTGTTTAGCTCATTAGCAGTTAGCTACTATTCACTACCCTGTGCTTTTGTTCGAAAAGTTGCCAAAAATTTGCACAAAAAAATAATATTCATCATTAGTAGATATCATCAGCAAGTACGGAACAATGGAGTCTTCTCTTCTTTCATATTGTTTTACTTAATTGGCACGCTGGCAAGGTGGATTATACGGTACTAATAGTAATAATGGAGAAAGAAAAGATAAAATCTTGTCTATTATGTTGTGTAATCCTGTTCAGTATTATATATATCAAATATGCTTGAAAGTGTAAATGATTGCATATAAACATATCTCAAAGTTTAAATTCACCAACATCAGCATCATCTGAAGATTGAAATTCTGACCCTGTTCGGTTTTGCTAAAAATAAAATTTTTAGTAAATTTTGATAAAAATTTAATAAAATGTGTAATTGAAATGTTGATAAAATCTTGAGAATTCCATGAAATGTAATATTATAATTAGTTTTTGATTTTGACTTATATTTTTATCAACTTTTTTTGCTAAACCAAATGAAAAGATGTCTTGATCTTATTAATCCTATAATCTACATTTAACATCAATCATTCAAGACGATACCACAGTTCATCAATCTGATTTTATTGATTCACTTCAAACTTGCTGTCATTTTGTAGATTTGCAAGACAGTTTATGCTGGAATTTCAATCTTGCTCATTTCTTTACTATTCCTTGGATGTGTACTTACAGCTAATACATATTTGGATTTTTTTATTTTTTTTGACGAAGTTATTTTGAATGCAGTTTCTACTAGAAACTCAATCTTGGTATCAACATTTTAAATTTAGGCGTAAACGGTCCATTTGACAGGGCTAACACGACTTTGTTTTGAAAGGATAATAGTGCATTGCCTGTTTACTCACAACTTTCATGCCCACAAAGAAGCAAAGCCAGTTGAAATATTTCAGATTTTTAACAATGCTCCTGTTATTCTTGGAACTCATATATTTAATTTATACAACTATATGTTTTTTTATCTGCTTAAAAAAAGGGTCAGTTACCATAACTCCAGAGCGACATAATATCTAAACAATGTAAAGTTTAAAGGTTTAGTCTAAGAAGGAAAATCAATCTAAACAAAGCATAACTTATGAGCCACCATAACGTTTTTTGCGAATTCAAAACCTCGGCGCTCCTGAAGATCCTGGTACTCGGTACTGGAAAAAACTGTAAGATTGAAGAAAGTTCTCCCAAGCCACAGCATGCTCAACAGATTTATCCCCGGCCATCTTCATTTTATAAGAATCTCATCTGTGAACAATGCGTCACCAAATCATACTCAACAAAGAAATTGAGAAATGACAAAATTTTATCCACTTACATTCAGACAAAGCTGCGGTTTGCTTCTGTATTGACTTCTACTGGCGATCCATCATGCTTCAACTTGTCTTCTACATTTTGTTTTACCAAACTTCCGTCTGATCCTACAGAAGATTTGGTGGCTTCAAGTATCTCAGCCTGCAACTTCTCGTACTTCTCTTTCAGTTCAGGGGAACTTACAGCCTCAGCAACAGCCTGCTTGATTTCTGCCTCCAAAGCCTGAATCTTATTTTTTGACTCAGCATCGGGTGCATTTCCAGCATTTGCCACTTCCATCTTTAGCAGATCAATTTTGTCTTTCAAACTTGAGGAATTGATAACATCTTCTATAATCATATCAGTTTCTTCATTGAGTGCATCTAGTTTTGCCTTCGCTTCTAGGGCTGAACGTGGATACACCTGCAAACCCATAGATTCAAGAATAGCTTTAAATTCTGAATCTAACTCTTTGCTCAACTGCACAAATTTTTCCTTTAGATCTTGGTTTAAATTAACTAATTCGGACACCCCTGATTTTGCAATTTCACCCTTTACTGTCTCAATCTTTTGTTTTAAATCAGGCCGATCCATGACTTCTTTGAATCTCTTATCAATTTCCACTTTCAGTTTGTCAGTGTTGGTGCTCTTTTCTGACATATTCTGAGCTTCGGATAATTCCTTCAACATATCAAGCTTATATTTCAGGCTGGAGTAATTAGGAGCTGATGGAAGATTCTTGTTAAATTCATCATTCAACTGTTCAATCTTTTCCTTTAATGCTGGTGTGAGCTGGTCTTTTAAATTCCTTGCTTTTGCAACTTCTTCGTGCAACATTACAATTTTGTCCTCCAAACCTACAGCTTTTACAGCTTCTTCATACTCGTAATCAATCTCTCTTTTCAACTTCTCTATCATCTCATTGAGACCTGGCTCTGGATGATCTGCAGACACTTTACCAGCTTTCTGAATCTGCTGTTTCAGTTTTTGAACCTCATCCCTCAACTCCACTTCTGAAGTCTTAGACACAACTATGGCTTCTTCTTTCTTTTTCATATTGACCTTCTTCTTTGGATCAATTGGAATTCCCTCTTGGAATCCACCAAGTTTACGGAACTTTTGAGCCCTATGTTTTAGCAGTTTTTCTGTGTCCATTTTTACAAGTTCCTACAGAAATCAGACATGGTTTAGGCTTCTGATAAACACGTGCACACTATTATGGGAAAAGAAGTAGGTGCCACTCACATCCATTGATTCAACAATTGCAGTTTTTATCTGTTGTGAGGTCCAATATGGATCAGCATGCGCACCGCCCAGAGGTTCCTAAAATGAATCATAAATTCCAATTATTAATCATAAAAAGGTTGTTTAAGTTTGGAGATGACATTGAAATACAATATTCTACAGAAGCAGCAATGCTATAAGGAACAAAATGCATATAATATTCTTCTAGGATAAAAAAAAAAAAAATCCTCAGGAATCTCCAGTAATGTACTACTGAACTTGAACAAATTACATTTCATGCTCAAAGCACATATAACCATTTAGAAATGTTCGCACTTTAAAATAAAGTATTACAGTTTTAGGGTCACGAACAAAGAAAGAATATTCAGATAATGAGGCAGAGATGTGGCAAACGAGATAAAATGAATAAAATGATAAAAGAATATTACAGGGATAATGCCGTCAGCAACTTCTAGCTTGCACAGTTCTTTAGCTGTTATCTTTAGCTTCTCAGCTGCCTGGAATGAGAGGGAAGTATATTGAGTCACAACAATTTTATCTCTTCTAGAGAAAAAGTAACAGATCAGTCAAACCACCTTTGGAGAAGCTTTCGCACTCTTCCACAAGATTGCTGCACATGCCTCTGGGCTGTGCCATGGAAATTGAATGTGAATAAGAAGTTGACAAGTAAACGAATGAAATTACATTAAATATTTTATTAAGGAAACAAAAAATTTTGCGAGAGTTCAAGAATATTATGCTTGGTGAAGACTCATGCTATGTTTCGAATAATATTCAGCTAGAGAAAGAGGTTTATCCCATTAATAATAAATCCACATATTCAAAATAAAAACGTGTACGCAGTTCTGCCTGTAAGATTATTTAATTGCCTTTGTTGTTAAATGAGTCACATTATAATGATTTATTTAATTAAGTGTCAAGATTTCACAAAAGTTAATTTTTATTTGTTGGCCTCAATAGTTCTAGCCTATTCTAAATTATGCGATAAAACATTTAGCTTACTATAATTCACCACCGTACTGTCACTCGTTAATACCTTTTGGTTTTAGCATGTACATGTTTCAAAAACAAGGTAATGAATGGATGACACAGAGAAGGTATGGTCAAGAGGTTGGTACTGTGGATGCAATGAAGTGGATGGCTTTCTAATAGACAATGACACTAACATACAATAGGATACCATTGAGCCTCATTGGTCAAAAGGATGATAGAGTGACAATGCACTTGCATTAAAATTCATTCAGGAAACAATGAAATAGTGAATGTTACGAGTCTGTGTGCAGCATTTAAGGATGATGCAAACAAGACTTCTCAAGGAGGTAGTTGACAGGGTTTTTTTTGTCGATAAAGGAACCATCCACAATTGCAATTAAGGATTAAAGAAATCCATGATTATCATCCAAGTGGTATGTAGACCATCTAAATAGCAAACAAGCCCCTTGAACAATGTGGACTAGAGTAAATATGCTGATTGTCAATTTAAAATCACCTGGCAACATAGAAGACTGCATTTTCAAGCATTAATAGCTTGTTGGCACAACCAATAGCCAGAGCTCCACCAGAGCCACCTTCTCCCATAACAATTGAGACAATTGGTACTTTCAGACCAAACATAGTCCTCAAGTTCTGAGCTATTGCTTCCCCCTACATACATTAAAACAAATGATTAATTGCACACTCCAGTCACTCAGGAGGATTCCACCATTACCACACACATACTTGGCCAAGTTCCTCAGATTTAAGGTCAGCATATGCTCCTGGAGTGTCAATGAAAGTGATAATTGGAAATCCATGGTGATCTGCATAGTACATCATGCGTAGTGCCTTCCGATAACTATTGGAAACAAAACACGCAGTTTAGCACGGGATAAATGCATTTTCTCATTTTATAGCTTAACACATTGTGACGAAATGGAAGTATCCATATCAACAAATGCATGAATGCACCTGCGTCAAATGGTTATTCCTAAGCAACTAGGGCATAAGGGGTGTTTTTCAATATGTACAACTTCTAGAATTTAAAATACAACAACCAACTTGTTTCCTAAATGTATACCCATGGGGAGTAGGCATCCCAAAGTTGCGCTGAATATTCTCCTTTGTATTTCGTCCCTTCTGATGGCCCATGAACATGTAACTCCTACCATTAATTGTACCAAGACCAGTGACCACAGCAGGATCATCATATCCAGCTCTATCACCATGGAGCTCTACAAACTGGACAGTTGGAAATCAAAAGGTTTGTTATGATATGAAGATCTCTCATCCCATCATAAGTGGTTTTCTATTAATAATAAATTATTGTTTACCTGATTACAAATGACGAGTATATGGGAATGTAGAGGGTAAAAACTAAAATTTTAAAGAGCTAAAATTGCAAATTGAATGTCAGACTAGAGAAGCTACCAGACCTTCTCAGTAATATTGAAGACATGATCAAGAAACGTTGGCCTATTAGGATGCCGTGCAATGTTCACACGCTGTATAGGAGTCAAATGCGTGTATAGATCTTTCAGTGCCTGCAATGAAACGAATGAATAGATATGTAAAATCAAATTTTCAGACATGGTAATATGAAAATTGAAGTTACAAGTTGCATTTGTAAGTTTTGCCTTTAAATTATGAAGATTGTATTGAAATAGCATAAGTCAGTACAAGACACAGGTAGCAACTATTGTAGCTCGTGAAAGAAAAGTAAGATGGGAATGTATTTTGGTTGCATGTATGATTGGCTAAACCTGTTGATATTTATTCTCTAGAGAAATTATTTGATCACTGAAGTCCAGCCCAGTTTCGTTTGCCATTTTTTGCACCTGTAATTATAAAAAGAAAAAAAATTACATTTTCTGTACCAACAACTTTCCATAAACAAAACACATACTCAAGTTTAAATGGTACTTACATCAACAATTTTCTTCTGCAGATCCATAAGAGGCTTTTCAAAATCCAAGGTCACTGGCTTCGGCTTCTCCTTCAAAGGTTTGAAAGGTGAGAGATGGCTGAGGACTCCACCCTTCACATTCAGATCAGGATCCTCTGGCCATGGATATTCATGCTTTTTCACTTTCCGAACCTTTGCAGAGATAGCAAAGTCTCTCCGTTTTGCTCCTAGTTGGGCCTTTCCAAGTGCTTTTAGGGGTACACCACAAACAGAATTACTAGAACTCTTAAGAAGATCTGAAGCAGAGGGTTTGGAAGCCAAATTTCCAGTGAATGCCGCTGGAGATTGGGTCATTGAAGCCATTTTTCCACTTTTGCAAGCGGATTACTCCGTGTAGTGAATCCTTTTTCAGCCAACAATAGGAAATGATTTAATGAGTAATTGAATTACCAAAAAGAAAAATCAGAGAGAGAAAAGGAAGAGGCATTAAAGGAAATTGAGCATTAAAGTTCAGAAAATGGATCTTCTAGTGGCTGAGGCAAGCAGTAAGCATATATTACATATTGGAGACAGAAATAACGTCAAACACTGAAGAGAATATATCAGTTATGTGCTTTCTATTAAATGTATCTAAAAAATCATGCCAAAATTATTAAATTAATAAACAGAGATATTGGACATACAATGAAGCAAAGTTTGAAGCATAAACCTCTGAAGTTGGGACCAAAAGATGAGTGAAAAGTAAAATATTGGATTAGACAAGGACTGCTTTTACACAGGAATAGCATAACAAAACAGCAGTTATGACTCAATTCATAAAATGGTATCTCTTCTTTAACAAACAAACTGACAACGAATACAGTACATCGCCAACTATGGTCCAACTTTTAGCTCAACTACTGATTAATATACTTTTGAATAACCTTCACTAATGGAGTTGAATAGACAGGAAAATCTCATAAGCATAGTGCACATTCACTTTCTCGTTTCTAATATTTTATAAGATGTTTCAGCTATTAAACAGAGCAACCAACAGAACGGGACAAGCTGTCACCATGCAGGAGAGGTAAAATTTTCAATTATTACCCCCAAGAAACAAACAGATAACTTAATGCAGTAATCAAATATATAAAAGATTAATGGAATTTATAAAATCAAAAATCAAGTAGTGAAAACAAAAACAGAAATTAACAGTATACACAGCTCCAAAGAAAAAGGAGAAAGAAATGGCTCGATATAGCTTGATTTTTCATTAAAAAGGATCATAGTTTTAGTCAGACAACATTAGATATTACAGTGTACGCGAAATAATGATAATAACAGGACTATTTAGCTAATTCAACCAAGCAGTGCACACCTCTAATTAGGAAAGATTAAAAGCATAATTCCTCAAATTAAATTCAGATTCCAATTAACAAACCGAAGGTATTCATACATCCAGCACAATCCGATTCTCAAAAGTATAACACACCTGCAATCGAAGACGAATCGGAGATATTCAAATCGGAATGAGAGATCTGGATACTCAATTGAAGGAGTTGAAGAGTGCGTTGTGTGTGTGTGTGTGTGAGAGAGAGAGAGAGAGAGAGAGATTATGAAGGAAGAAGTGAGAGAAGGAGCATCGAGAAGATCGTCAGATAGTGTGTAGCTTGTTTGTAAGCTCAAAATACTTCTAATATTATATTTCGATACTCTCTATGCTACAGATGAAAGAGAAACCTAACTCTCCAGTGTTTAATGAGTTTGAGCCAGCCAACCTTTTTCGGTTTCGCCGTTTAACAAAAACGGGTCCCGACTTGTCAACCCTGATCCGGAAATGATTGTCACGCGAGAGTTTACCACCTGCGCACGTGTCATGCTCGATGGATTTTACGCTTATCTTCCTAGGCTCCACGTCCACATTAGCTTGTCTTGTTAGTCCAATCTTTCTTCCTTTTTCACATCATGTTATGTCTTGTTTGGCTCACATTAAATTTCTCATTCTCATTCTTCTACTCATTTTCAACTATACATTCTTCAATAAAATAATATTTTCCATCACATCAATAACCTTTCCTTTTTTTTTTCAACCACACATTCTCCATCAATTTACTATTCCAAAATACATTTTTCCAAAATAATATTTATCAAATACGCGCTATATGTACATCATATTTTACATGAAAGTTTATATTATGCTACATAATATTTTATTATTGAATAGTTTAAAACACAATAACCTCTTCCATCCAATCACTTCCCACCACATATCTTTCTGGCATTGCTTCTGGACGTTTTCTTCCATATTAATCACTCTCTTTTTTCGATAAACACAAAGAATTTTGCTAACATGTACTAATGTACATAAAAGTTTACATAAGAAATTATATAATAGTATTTGTCATTTTCATTCAATCTTTTCCATCTATATCATTTTATGAAATTTCTTAGGTAACATTTTCATATACAAGTAGCATAATTCAAATGCAAATACATATAAATAATTTTTTATATATAAGATATTATTTTCTGTGATGATGATTTGAATCACTTAGGGGTCGTTCTCTTCGTATTTCAGTTTTGTGTTTTGAGTTTTGAATTCATTTTGGCTTTTGTGTTTTTAGTGTGCATTTTGAGATTGTTGAAAATGTTTTCTTTTTGACATTTTGAAACATTGTTTTCAAGA
>CAIGRL010308187.1:0-12864 GCA_903798325.1 Fraxinus xanthoxyloides
GTCCGAGAAGTGTCGGTATCGACTAGTGTCGGACACGGACACGCTACCCCAATTGAAGTGTCCATGCTGCAGAGAATTTATTTCTTTGACAAATAAATTTATATTTGTAGATACTATTGCACCATGTGCTCGATATGAAGCATCTCAATCATAATCTTACTAGAGCTAAATTTCTATTTATGAATCTTGGAAAAATAAAAAGTTCATTCGAAATGCTTTAAGTTCCATTTTTATTGAGGTATCACCAAGAATAAAAGAACTCATTGATACTCCAGTCTTAAAATTACATGGAAATGATAGTTTAACGTGTAAGCATGCTTTTAATTGGCCAATTATGGGTGTATTTGCTCTGCACTATCTACTCCACTCTTTGGCTTGCAGGCTTTGATTTAAGAGGTGGTTGTTTTATGTAGTTTTAGTACTAGTGAGATTGGTTTGGCGCTGTTAACCTTTGCATTGTATTCTCACACAAACCTGATTTTTTTTTTTTTTAATCTTTCCCCCCTTCTAATGCATATTTTTTTTTTTCTCTTTTCTTTTCAGCATGACTGTGTAGGCGAATCCTCGTTGACTCCAGATGTGTCTAAACAATGCAAAATGATCACAGGCTCTGGTTGTGCTCCCAACGAGAATAAAAAGGGCAATGACAAGCACTCGTTGAATATGGTTTGTGCATTTATCCGAAATTACTAATCCTGAGAAAATCTTGTATAAAATTGAGGATCTTTTTGAGTTATCTCCTGGTTGCCATTCAGAACACATCAGTTGATGGGCTACCTCCAGGCTGGACGGAAGAAATCAAGATGTGTAGATCTAGTAGGACGAGAAAGGTTGTGTTAATTAATCCCTTTACCTTGAGCTGGTGATCTAAGAGACTGTATGAGTGTGGGTGTCTTGTTCGTGTTCTGACTTACTGTGCATTTTTCTACCAAGAAATGTTGGTTTGGAATTTATTATTTCTCTCTCACCCTGAAAAGAATTCGTTCTGCAGTATTACACCGACCCAGTTAGCGGATATATATTTTATTCTAAAACAGATGTTTTCCGGTATCTGGAAACTAATGACATTGGTAGCTGCGCTGTAAGACCAAAGAAAAGGATAGTTGATGATCAAGAGTTGATAAAGAATGAAATCTCTGTAAGTGAATGGCTTGCTTGATAGCCTATGAAAGATTAGTTTTTGCTTTTTGTTACTTTTCATTTTCTTTGCTATCTGTTTCTCGTTTTTAAGATATTTAATTTGGACATTAAACACTATTATTGGCCATGAGGTCAAATTGTTGCTAAATTTAAATATTGAGTGATTATACCTTGTGATCCTTTTCAGCATGACATGGTGGGTGAATCACCTTTAAGGCAAGACGTGTCTAAACACTGTGAATTGATGACAAAGTCAGGTTGCATTCCCATAGAGAATAAAGTGGGCAACGACAAGCAATCATTGGATGTGGTTTGTGCTGCAACTAGCACAATTTACTAGTACTTGATATGATGAGATTCTTATTTATAATTAAGGTTCTTTTTGAGTTACGTCCAGGTTGACATTCAGATTACATCAGAAGATGGGCTACCGCCAGGCTGGACGAAAGAAATCAAGAGAAGAAAATCTGGTAGTAGGATGAAAAACTATCCGGTAATTAATCTATTTACCTCAAGCTGTTGATCTAAAAGAATGTATTACTTACATTTATTTTGCATTTTCTACCAAGTAATGTTGATTTGGAGTATACCAATTTTTCGGGAGACATCTCTCATCTTGGAAAGTATATATTCTGCAGCTTTACACAGACCCAGTCAGCGGATATAAATTTCACTCTAAATTAGATGCTTTACGCTATCTGGAAACTAACGACATCCGTAGCTGCCGCGCGAGACCAACGAAAAAGCAGATGGATGATCAAGAGTTGATAAAGAATGAATTCCCAGTGAGTAGCTTGCTTGACAATCCTATCTGTCAATGATCTATTGTTGCCCCTTTGTTGCTTTTATGTTTTGTGAATCTCTCTTTCTCATTTTTTTTGATATTTTATTTGGACATTGGACGCCACATTTTGCCTTGAGGTCGTACTGTAGGTAAATTTAAATATCCACTAATTATCATTTTTGTAATAACTGGATCAAACTGGCTGGCTTTTCCTAGAAAACTGGGAACTGCTTGGTTTATCCTGTCTGGCTATATTATATAAATTTTGAATTATAGAACCAGTAGAAAATTACTGAACCGATCTCCAGTTGAACTGGTCACGGTTTGAAGTTTAAAAAAAAAATCAAGAAAAAATTTCACTACTTCACCGTTCCTTTAATTTTTTTCCTGCCTTAGTTGACAGAGATGCAACACAACAATATTTCAGAAAATGCTTCCTTTGAACCATGTCTTTGCTTGGAACCTGCTGACACATGATTTTTCAAAAAAGTACCGACACGACATGTCGTCAACATATTGATTAAATTATTTAAAATTCTTCATTTATATAGAATAAATTTAGTTTTATACTTGTTATTAATCTTTCTTGTTGAAATCTTTTAAAGATAAATACCCATTTGTTATTTACTAGTAATTTTGAGTTAAAAATATATCATATGTCTAGTTAAAAAGGAAAAAATGATTATGTTAAGAGTGTCTAAGGAGTGTCGGTGTCGACATGTGTCGGATACGGATGTGCTATCCTAGTTGAACTGTCCGTGCTACAGAGCTTGCACCATAGGAAAGTTGAGGTAGTTTTGGGATCTATAGGTGGGTATGTGAAGAAATGAAAAAGAAGATGAAGGGATAAAACTTGAAGAAGAGGAGATGCTTCGGCTGTGAGTTTTATTTTTTGATAAAGAGTTGAAAGATAGAAAAAAAGTATGCAGAGTTGGTTTTTTGAAGACATAAATATTAATGATATTGAGAAGATAATAAAAATCATAAGGAGAGAAATAAGAAGTCAGGCCCAAGAATCGAAGAGCCTATTTCTTAAAAACTGTACTCTTGAGAAATTAGTGTTTTATAATTTTTATATTATATATAGGTGTATATAATTTATTTATTTATTACCACCGATTCAACTCATGTTCATCCCCAGTTAAATTTTTTTACCCTTGACCTGTTAACCTTTTCCATTCAATGTACTGGCTGGTTTTGATAACATCAGTTATTGTACTTCATGGTCCTTTCAGCATGAAAATGCGCATGAATCTGCTTCGAACCAAAATGTGTCTCAAGAGAGCAAATCGATGGTGACCTCAGGTTGTACACCCAAAAGGGATAAAAAACATGAAGTCAAGCATTCATTAAAGACGGTTTGTGCTGCAAATATCCTAACTTATTAATCCCAGACACGATTAAACTCTTATATTCAAAAGAGGCTCATTTTGAGCCATGTTCAGGTTACCATTCAGAGCACATCAGCAGATGGGCTACCACCAGGTTGGATAAAAGAAATCAAGACAAGTGTATCGGGGAGTAAGATGAGAAAGGACCCGGTAATTATTCCCTTACCTGAAGCTGGTGATATATCAGACTGTATTAGTGCATGTCTGCTTGTGTCTGTAATACGTCTTATCTAGTTGTATTTGCTATGCATCTTCTACTGAGTAATATTAGTTTAGAATTTACAAATTTCCTAGAGAGACATCTTTCATCCTGAAAAGCATTCAATTCTGCAGTATTACACAGACCCAGTTAGCGGATATGTCTTTCGTTCTAAAAAAGATGCCTTGCGCTATCTGGAAACTAACCACATTGGTAGCTGCCTTACCAAACCAAAGAAAAGGGAGTTGGATAATCTGTTGACGTATGAAATCCCTGTGAGTAAAAAGCTTCCTTGATCACCCTATCTGTCAAGGATTAGCTGTTACATCCTTGTTGCTTTTCATTGTCTTCAGATATCTGCTTCTCATATCTGTGATATTTAATTTGGACATTAGATGCCTTGATTGCCTGTGAGGTCTGCCGTTAAATTTTAATATCCAGTGATTATGCTGTGTTGTCCATTTCAGCATGAAAATGTGGATGAATCCTTTCTGAAGCAAGATACATCTGAAGAATGCAAGTTGATAGCGAGCTCAGATTGCATTATCGAAGAGAATTATGAGGGAAATGACAAGGAGTCATTGAAGATGGTTTGTGCTGCAACTAGCCTAATTTACTATTCCTAGATGTGATCAAACTCTAGTAGGCAATTGAATCTCTTTTTGAGTTATGTCCAGATTGCTACTCAGAGCCCATCAGCAGATGAGCTACCAGAAGGCTGGAAAACTGAAATCAAGACGAGCAAGTTTGGGAAAGTCAGAAAGGTACCTATAATTAGTGACTTTGCTTGGTGTACATAATTATTGTACATAAGAGTGTCTATAACCCTCACATGGGGTGGGTCCCACATTTTTGGGGGCCCCACCCCATGTGAGGGTTATGTACATCCTTATGTACAATAATTATGTATACTTAGCATTTTTCTATAATTAATCCCTTAACCTTGAGCTGGTGATCTAAGAGACTTTATATTATGTCTCTGCTTGTATTTTTGTAATGCATCGTCCCTGAAGAAATTTATTGTGTGTCTTGTATATATTTTGCTGTTATATCTTGATACGACCATTTCCAATTGAACTCTTCATTATTCTGTATAGGGGTTTTCTATATCTCTATATTCTTGCCAATTGAAGCTGATATGTTGTGTTATACTGTCATGCTTTTAGTTAGGACAATATGGATGATCGAGTTCCACAACATTTGAAGTTCTCATTGTACTTTCATTCTTGCAGATATATATTAATCCGTTGACTGGAAGCAAATTCTATTCGAAGCCAGCAGTAGCTCGATATCTCAAAAGCATAGAAAAAAGTAGCACCACTGCAGAACAAAATAAAGAATGCGTACGTTTGTTAAGCAATATTTATCCTTTTGACTTTTCCTGGCTCGGCAAACTTTTTTGGCTTTACATTACATAGTGGCACCAGATCAGAACAAATTAAAAGAAGCAGTTTTGAAGACTTGCCTAGAACAAGTAAAAATTATTTTAAAAATATATGATAAATAAAGTCAAGTCACTGCAACTTATTTGTTAGAACAACAAATGTGAAAAAATTGCATTTGATGCTGTTTATCAGGTCATGAGTATAAAATATGTTCTGCGTGAAAACTTCCGTATTCGGACATACTGGATATTCATTATGTGTTTGCACTCAAATTGCATGTAGAGTTTGTTAAATGAGCAACATTTTAGGCTGAAGTTAATGTTGAGACCTTTTCAAGAAATTGATTTCAAGATTCCTGCTGCGTATTTTAACCGAATGACTGAAAACGCTTACCAAAGGTGCTATGATAATGAAAGTCGCCAAATATAATTTTTCCTCAATTGCTGTATCTTGCTTTATATCACTCATAACGTAGTTAAATAAGTTCCCCATATTATGCTATAATGCTTCAAGTTTGTTTTGGAAATTCTTGAAACAACACCCAACAATTTCCCCACGTTTGCCTTTGCATAAGTAATGTTGGTTGTTTCCATATGCCTGTCCTAACTAAAATAATTATCCACTATGTTATTTGTTTGCTTTGAAGTAATGTGCTTATGCTCAAATATTCCAATTGTCTAAAGACGTCCGTTTTTCCCGTTTACAGTCTTCATCTGCAGTTGATGAGAAGTTATCAGAGAACCTCAAAACCAAGAGACAGCTTTTTGTTGATGGTATAGATACGCTTATTTAAATTGGTTATTATAGGTCAAAATACGTTAGGCCCGTTGCCAGTTTTTCCCGATTCTGACGGTGGGCTTATGTTGTAGGTAAAGAAAGTTTAGATACAGAAAACTTAGATGCATCAGAGGCCAAAATTTTGGAAGAAAATCTGGGAAATAATTCATCCAATAATGCCATTCTTACATGTGAAAATAAAATTAAGTGTGCTGCTACAAACAATCAGCTCAGACCAACAAATGAAGGCTCTGAAAAGGAAGCGACAGTGATGGTTGACGATGTAGTTATCGACTCTCGTGCAACTTCTCTCTTGACTGAACAAAAGCTCCCTGAAACTGGGGTGGAAAAACAGAGTCATAAAACTCAGTCGAGAATACCCAAGAAAAGATTGTCCCAAGACTTGCCACGTAGGACTTCAAAAAGGCTTGCAGGTTGTAAATTTGACATGCCTCCTAACACAATTTTGAGTGAACGTGCTGAGGACAGGAATCCTACTGATACTGAAGCTATTAAGTCATCCAGTTTTCCTTCAGATGTTGCCGATGGAGTTCTTCAGCCATCTGCTATTGAGACAGTAAAAGAGGTTGCAGATCATGCCTCCGTAGGCGATGAAATTCTTAAGGAAATAGTGCCATCAAACAAAACCGAAAAGCTTCTTACAGAACAGGCCGTTCCAGAAGAGCAAACACATGGGAAGGCAATTGAGAATCAAGAAAATGATAATTCGAGATCACAAGATTCACAGCTCTTCTATCCATTTTCGGAATCTTGGTCGGATCCATGCTTAGAATTTGCGTTCAAGACACTTACAGGTGAAATACCACTTGATGATAATCTGGGATTTTCGGGCTTCCAGCAGCAAGTTGACGTCCCTTACAATCAGACAAATGGATGCTCATTACCCCCTGATGTACCCACGAATTTCCAGAACGAAGTTCCTCCGCTTCCATCATCATTTCAGCAAGTCGACGTTCCTTACAATCAGACAAACGGATTCTCAGTCTCACCTGTTGTATCGACCTTTTTCCAGAATGAAGTTCCGTCCCTTCCATCACAATTTCAGCAGCACGGGGCTGTTGTGCAATCGCTGCCTCATCCACTATTCCCGTCCCCTGGAAATTTTAGCTTCCCATCTTCCAGTGGCACAAATCCTCGACAACCTAGTACAGGGCATAGTAATAAGAATTACCAAACAAGGTAAACTCAAGATATGCCCCTTACAAGTTCTTAATGCTGAACAATCGAGTTTGTTTGTGTAAGATGTAGTCGTTTATGAACATTTGCATCCTAAATGCATTTTTTGGACTAGTCGTTTTGTGCTTATAGCTGCTGCTTTGGAGTCTTTAAATGGCTCTTTTAACATCGAGTCACTCCTCTGGTTTATGGGATTAGTAGACATAAGTTAATTCCAGAATCTCTTTTTTACTATCTTTTGTTTGCAAACAAATGTAATATTGGTGATACCTTTTGGGATGCTTAGTTGTATAATCAATTAGTACCTGTTTTCATTTGTAAAATGATTGCGTTTTGATGAATTCAAACCAATTCTAAAGGGTTGGCTAAGCTTGAAAAGTTTACTTACTAGTAAATAGGTAGAGTTTTGAAGTAAAATATTTGAAAATAAATAATTTAAGAGCTTCTTTCAAAATAATTAATTTGTATCGTTTTTTTTATTGATAAATGTGAAATTATGTTGACCAAAATACATGTACATCGGGCATACTTAAGCTAAGCAAAATCAAAAGATACATGCTATAAGAACTAAAGAGTCAAAATTAATATAGAATTTCACACGTCAAAAGTACAGAATTTCCATCCCAAGCTCCTGACAAAGGCCGGATTGGACCATACACGGTTAAAGATGGTAATGGGGCGGGTTCGGGACGGGCCGTCACTCTCTCATCCGGTCCCGCCCGCCCCTTAGACCGGGTGGGGAGGGTTCGGGGCGCGGGTTTGCCCCATTTACTGTCCCATTTATTTTTTTTTTTTTCAAAAATTTCTTGTTAACTATTTTTTTAATTTGTGGTTAATTATTTTTTTTTATTCTCCACGAGGCGGGTTCGGGGCACTTCTTCCCCGCCCCGCCCAGCCCTGCCCCCACCAACCCGTCGGATGAGTTTTTTTTGCTCCATTCGAGACGGGGCAGCACTGGGGCAGGGCGGAATTGGTTTTTTTGCCATGACGTTGACACCTTAGCTCTAACCATCAATTAATTATCCCAAATCATCTCTAACGATTTTCGTCCAAAAAATTAGTTAGCATACTTTAAAAAAAAGGGGGGGAATATTTAGTTCTTATTTAGTAATTTTTTTTTTTCAGATTTTAAATTAATCAAACTTCATTTTTCATAACATGTCATATGATTTACCAGCTTATCTACCTATAATAAAAGAGTCACTTTGCTTATTATTGTTCATAAGCCGTCGGCTCGGCTCATCTAAGCCTTTTTTTTTGTTTGGTTTAGTATTTTAGATTACGAATATTCGTTTTAAGCGAAGTTCGAGGCACGGACTTGCCCCATTTCCTGCCTCGTTTATTATTATCTTTTCAAAAATTCTAGTTAACTATTTTTTTTTTAATTTGTAGTTAATTATTTTCTTTTTATTCTTAATGGGGTGGGTTGGGGTGACTTCGGGACGGGGCACTCACTTCCCGCCCACCAACCCGTCGGGGCGGGACGAATTTTTTTTGCCATTACTACACATGATGTATGTTAGGTGTAGCTTTTTGCATGTTATAAGCTGTGGGTCCAGCATAGTGGGTGGATAAATGCTGTGCATCCTATAACCCTATAAATTATGTAGATAAAAATGATTTCTCAATCATGCGATAATACATCTTATTTTATACTATTTTTTATATTGTGTGACGTGTCGACGCATAATTGGACAATTTTTTTATAAAAAATAAAACACTTTTTGAATTCCCACGCAATGTTAAAAAAGATGTACACTATGAAATACACACTTAGCATAATTCATGATTAAAATCCAGAATTTTCTTGATTCGCCACTGTTGGAAGCCAAGGGATCGAGCTGCTTTAAAATTGCTTGTCAATGCATGAACGGAACCATCCCTCGTTGCATTTCAAACCTTTCTTCATAAAAGAAGACTTAAAGAGCAAGCAAATAAGACAAGGCTGAATCAACCCAGGAAAGTGCAACAATGATCCAAAGCAACTAGAACAAGAGTTAAAGAGTGCCAGTCTTCAGCTGCAGAAATAGAAAGAACTCAGTTTTGCTGATGCATGGATATAAAAGATTAAACTCATAATTCAAACTTCAAATCGAACACTCCACTAACATTTGTAACTTGCCTTCGACTAGACAGTTGTAAATGCGCACAACAATTTTATACTGTGCATACATAGGGTGTGTTCGGTAGAAATTAAAATCGGATTAAAATTGAAAAACTAGCCGTTATTGTTCACTTTTATTAGACGAGTGAGATTCAATAACGATCATATTTTTAATTTTAATTGGATTTTAAGTACGACCGACCCGCCCACCAACCCGTCGGGGCGGAACGAATTTTTTTTGCCATTACTACACATGGTGTATGTTAGGTGTAGCTTTTTGCATGTTATCAGCTGTGGGTCCAGCATAGTGGGTGGATAAATGCTGTGCCTCCTATAACCTTATAAATTATGTAGATAAAAATGATTTCTCAATCATGCGATAATACATCTTATTTTATACTATTTTTTATATTGTGTGACGTGTCACGCATGATTGGACAATTTTTTTATAAAAAATAAAACACTTTTTGAATTCCCACGCAATGTTAAAAAAGATGTACACTATGAAATATACACTTAGCATAATTCATGATTAAAATCCAGAATTTTCTTGATTCGCCACTGTTGGAAGCCAAGGGATCGAGCTGCTTTAAAATTGCTTGTCAATGCATGAACGGAACCATCCCTCGTTGCATTTCAAACCTTTCTTCATAAAAGAAGACTTAAGAGCAAGCAAATAAGACAAGGCTGAATCAACCCGGGAAAGTGCAACAATGATCCAGAGCAACTAGAACAAGAGTTAAAGAGTGCCAGTCTTCAGCTGCAGAAATAGAAAGAACTCAATTTTGCTGATGCATGGATATAAAAGATTAAACTCATAATTCAAACTTCAAATCGAACACTCCACTAACATGTGTAACTTGCCTTCGACTAGACAGTCGTAAATCGCGTGTTGTTAAAATATGACACGTATGTATCTCACACAAGCCATCTCTAATTTTAGTCTAATTTTAACTTTTTGATCGGCAATAATAACTGAAAATAATCTGCTCACCCTGGGTTATTGTTGTTATAAAAGTTAAAATTAGGCTAAATGAGCTGTACCAAACAAGCTCTTATAGTCAATTCACTAACCGAAAAACTTCATGTTATAAATCTTTTAAGCACTTAGTTTCACTAGTCTCAAAATGTACACCACAATAAAAGATACTAACCTTGCTTTGGTAGTTCGGCCATTCTATGTTCTTCAACTGGCTTGGCTGTTCGTTGAGAAATACAAGTTCAGTTCTAACGGCCCTGCATATAAGTATCTTCACCCAGTAAGTTACTATTCACATTTCCATCTTCAGGAAAAGAAAGGCCTTTTAAGAATCTGATCCAAGTTCAAAATTGCTGTTATATCTCCATATCTATAAGATACAAGATAGATTCTTTCATCATATTTAACCAGAAAGGCTCTATATCAGAATCGCTATTGAATGAGTTATGATAATTTCCTCTTGCAGATGCAAAGCATTTTGTGCCAGAATGCCCTTGAAGATGATATTGGATCCTAACAGGCTAACACCAGGAAGCTGTTCATTGCTAAGATTTGGTGCTTCATCTTAAAAGATCAACTTTATTAAGAGGAGTAGCTTAAACTTTTATAAATTGGTCTATATTTTTATCTTTATTCGATGTGAAATTCTATCCCTTAACACGTCCCCCAAGATGGTGGTCGTTTGAGCAAACCAATTTTGAAATCCGTGTGGTCAATTTTTTTGAGTCTTAATAGTATCGAATTGCTTGTTAGAGCTTAACAGACTCTGATACCATGTTAAAATTTGAGATTCCATCTTAAAAGGGCAAACTTATTAAGAGGAGTAGTTCAAACCCTTATAAATTGGTCTATATTTTCATCTTTATTAGATGTGAGATTCTATTCCTTAACATTCATGATATTGAAGGCAAAAAGTTTCAAGCACAAAATCAGAAATTTGTACAATTTAATCAAGAGTCGGACACCATTTCGACATTTATTAAACCCACACTTGCTAGGACTATGATTCTGGAAGAGCACCTCAGGATAATTGACACCTAAAGAGTAAATAAAACCAAAACCAAATCTTCAATAACTAAAATGAAGACTGGAATCATGCATATTTGTCAAATGTCAATTGAATTAGACGCAACCACTTGACTTTTTCTTGGATTTGGTCACTAACCCTTTTTAACCCATTTTCATCTTTGTATATATACATGCGAGTCCATTTATAGTTGCGACATACTCTCACCCATCTCTCTTGCACTTATTCTATTATGTTTCGACAGTTGAATTAATCGTCGGAGTGCTAGTAATCGTCGAACTTTTCTTCAAGTAAATGGCCTTTGCACCATAACGGTGTGTTCCATCATACAAGTGATGCCTAGGTGCATGAGGTGGTGGATGGGATTCTATTGACCACTCAATCATACAAGTTTTACGATCAATATTAGATGAGTGAGTCGGTGCTGAGTTGGGTAGGGGTGTGGTGGAACTGTCGTCTGTGTTGCCATGAGGAAGTTGGTTTGGGTTGGCTAGTTGGATTGGACTATTTTTTCTGGCAGAAAAAAAAAATCTCATTTTTGTTATTCCATCGGGTTAGTGAATAATTGGTCGTTATTTAGAAATGTAATTGCACTATACAATATTGAAAACAATCTTTCTACTTTATTTAGCCTCCGTTTGTTAGAGATTAAAATCAGATTTTAATAAATTTCAATGTGTGGTTGAAAAGTTGTGGGTTTATAAAATGTGTGGTTAAAATTAATTGTTAACTTTAATTTAAAATTTTAATTGGATTTTAATCCAAACCAAACATGGGCTTAATATTATTTGTGTCGATAACTTTAATCACACACTTTTATACGAAAAAATGCATTTTTTTTTTCGAATTCAACAACTTTTTAATATGTTTCTTTTCATTGTCAAAAAGCAAAATCCCATATTATAACTAAAATTTAGTACAACCACGAACAACATAAATCATGTCTGAAACAAACCACTCCAAAAACGACATCAAACAGTACTAGGTGGGATTGCCAATTTATTTGTGTAGTTCTCATAAAGATCAATAGAAAAATTAAATCATTCATAGCCAACGATAATGTAACAAATCAACTTCAATACGAAGACTCTTTCCATCCCCCGCAGTTTTCTTCTTGTGCATCAAACATCTCTTCACGGCCTTCCTGCAAACATCACGACAATAGAAAAAGTAAAATGAAAGGTATGGACCGACTCAAGTTTTACGAGGGCAGGTTTATAGGAACTTCCATTTTCATCCCTTCATTCCGAGCTAAATAAGAATTGAATTTTTTTGTCGTAAATGTTGTAAGAATGAGTTTAATGGCTATGGTGAAACTTAGGATTCTTTGTAGTTTAAATGTGTGTTTGAGCCACATTAGTTTAAATGGAGAATGTGTGGTTGAAAAAAAAAAAAAAATTATTAATGTGATGAAAAATATTATTTTACTGAAAAATGTGTAATTGAAATTGAGTAGAAGAATGAAAATGAAAATTTTAATACATACCAAACATGAGCTAAATTGATATTCACACGCTAAGAGGGGATTTTTAAGTACTTTGTGCTTTTTCGTGTGTATTTTTGATTCTTTGAATTTGGAGTTTTCGATATAAATTCTCGTGTTCTCTATTTCTCGTATGATTATAAAGTGAATCTTGAAACCCCAAATGAAGATAAGAGAATCTTCTCTATATATTGGCTCTTTTTGCGGAAAATGGAGGAAGTTGAAGTTGTGACTTGCCTCGGGTGTGAATCTTAGCCCCACTCTGATCTCACCACAATATTCTTCGTCTTTAACCACATTGTATGCTGTTGGGGGTATGCTTCCTTCAGTAAAAAGTCCTTCAAGTGGAATCCTGTATGAAGATTGTTAAACAACAAAATCAGATTCGAAAGTTTTTC
>CAIGRL010308203.1:0-16995 GCA_903798325.1 Fraxinus xanthoxyloides
TAGAAGCTAAATTAGCCAAAAAAAAAAAAAAAAATCATTTCATTCAATTGAAAGGAACTCAAGTTTTCTAGAATTAATTCATAGTGATATATGTTGTTCAAAGTTTGTGTAAATTAGATGTGGTAAAAAAGTAATTTATTACTTTTATAGATGAGTACACAAGATACTAATATGTCTATTTTACAGAAAAGCAAAGATGAGACCTTAGAGGCATTTAAGCATTACAAGAATGAGGTTGAGAATAAACTTAGTAAAAGAATAAAAGTTATTCGTAGTGATAGAGGTGAACAATATGGAGCACATTTGAGAGTTTTGTTCAGACTTCGAAACTATTCATCAAATTATAGCTCCTTATTTGTAAGAACCTAAATCTTGGAATTTGAATTTTTATAAAAACAACAACATGCCCTTTTTTCAATCAAAAAAATTCAGGTTAAATTAAATTTTTCTTATTTTCCTTTTTAATTTGTAGTTTGCCCTTACATTCTATTACAAGTTCCAAAAATGATTGGAAACAAACGATTTAAGGTACATAACTTTGATAGGATTAAAATAAATGTTAGCTTACATTAAAGGAATTAAATTCAGCAATGCGGTATCCAACGATCATGCTTATTTGGACCATTTATCGAATTAATAATTCTATGAAATTTTTACAATATCTTTTAAACTCATCAAAGTACAACATAGTAAAATTTCAGAATTTTGTAACTTCATTTAGGTAACCAAATGGACACTCGAACATTTTTTTTATAAAAAAAAGGACTGTTCTCGGGTACATTGAACATAGCACACAGAAAATGGCATAACTTATTCTACCAACCTTCAATTGACTTGATTCCAAAGCCAATGGACAGAGGACTCATAGGGCTTTCAAACCTCACTAGTTTTGTCCAACAATTCAAAGTTCTGGCAGTACGCTAAAAATTATTGTTTCTTAACGATCTTTAGCAACTTTAATTATATGCATACTTAAAACCAATTAAACATTTCAATGTTCATATCAAGAAAAAGAACTAGGAAGTCTTAAAGAATGATAAACTAACTTTTTTTTTTTCGAAATTAAACAGATGTTGCATAACTAGTAAGAACTAGAAACTCTTCAAATGTGACTAATTAAACAAATGAAGCACCTTTCTCTCTTCGGATCCTCTGCAATCCACGTGAATTCCACTTCCTCGACCATCCTTTGATCTGAAAATTTGTCAACATTGGTGTGAATTTTAAGTTCACTAGAACTAATATCACTTGGTGCACCCTTTGGTCATAAACATATATACATATATACAAAGTAACATTTCATGTAAATGAATACAGGCAAACTCATGATTTCGAAGAATCCCTTGAGATTGTAGTAACCAGTTATGGCCATACATAAACCTCTTGTCCATATATATATATATATATATATATATAAAATGAATGAGATGTACATATTTAGCACGAGCTACCTTGATTTTCCTGAAATATAAAGAAATAAAATGTGTTGAAGCGTTTCACGTTCACACCCTTGCTATTCTTTGAGTTTAACGTAACTAAAAAGAGATTTTTGAGGGAAAAATTAAAAGAAAATTTGGATTTGAGGAGAGGTGCAGAAAAATATTAGTAGGTTCGTCAAGTCTTTTAATTTTGAGTGCTACTATTATAAGTTGAAGTTGTTGTATATTGGAAGATGTGTTTGACAAGACCGTTAGCATCAATACCGGGCATTATTGCCTTAAGGAGGGAGATCAAATTTTTACCTCGATTATATTAATTTTCGCTTTATTCCTTTCATTCATAACTTGAAAACCATGTCCAATTTTTCACTTACGAAAATGGATATTTATTGAATATATAATTTTGCATGGTAATTTCATTATATTACATATTATTTTACCGACCATGAAGGTTCTTATGAATTTAAAATTGTTGGAATAATCCTACCATGGCAAGGTATTATAATAGTTGCATGATGTTGGAACTATCTTCAATGGTAGGGGTGGAAAAGTAGACGACGATGGGAAAAATCATGTTGAATTTCTCAATGAAGAAACTTGGCTCAAAGGCACATAATGTTGCTGTCGTCAAGACGATATTTGGCTCCCACTGTATAGCTCATGAGAAAGAAAAGATGCCTAATGTTGTTTGTGTCATGCAATATAAAAGACGACTCAATCCTTAAGGAGAATAAAAGCCAAACTTGAGAGGTTCGTATTATGTCTTTTGCGATTCATAAAATAAAAGTAAAGCTTTGGAAAATATGAAGTGAGAGTATGCATGAGTTAATTTTCTAAAGGCAAAGATGATGATCAACCACGGTTCTATTGATTGAGCTAGAATGAATATATAATACATTGCATTGATACAAGAATAATCTAGAACCTAGAGCTGTTAGGTGGTTCCATAATTTATGGATCATGTTTGGAATCTTTGTACAACAGATTTTGTGGTCCAAGAAGTAAGAGGCAAAATGGTTATTATAGGTAGGAAGAAGGCTGCTGAGTCATGAAATGATCTGGACTGAATTTAGGCTGATGTGGAGCTAATATGTAGGTGCATTACATCTTAACACCCCCTTCAAGCTGGACGATACACAAGTGACTTCAAGCTTGTCTTTCAAGAAGAGAAATCTCAAGTGATTCAGTCCTTTAGTTAGTAGATCTGCAATTTGATCAAAAGTAGGTATGTATTTCACTTCAAGCTTCTTTGGTAACACCTTGTCTATGATAAAATGAATGTCCAACTTTATGTGCTTCGTTCTTGCGTGATAAACTGGATTGGCAGCCAAAGCTCCCGCGCTCATGTTGTCACACCACAGTGTTGGAGTTCCAGCCAGTGGAAGTTCAAGTTCCTAAAACAATGACTGAATCCATGCAACTTCTGAAGCAGTCGAGGCAAGTGCTCTATATTTAGATTCTATGCTTGAGCAAGCTACCATATGCTGCTTCTTTGAAGACCAAGATATCAAATTATCACCTAAGTAGATGCAATAACTCGTTGTTGATCTTCTATCATCTGGACAAGATGCCCAGTCAGCATCTGAGTATCCATTTAGGCTGGTTTATGGTTCTTTTCAGATATTTTAATACTCTCTTCTAGGCTTGCCAATGTGTAGAGGTAGGGGACTGTAGAAATTGACTTAGTTTGTTCATAGTGAATGTAATGTCTGGTATGGTATGGGTAAGGTATTGCAATGCTCCAGCTGCATTCTTTGATATGGTTTTGCTAACAGGAATTGGAGTAAGACATGGCTTCAAGTTTTTCGGCCCAAATCTCTTAAGCAATTCAGAGATATATCTTGTTTGAGTGAGATGAATCCCTGAATCATGCCATACTGCCTCAACTTCAAGAAAATGATGTAATCTTCCCATATCCTTCAGTGCAGATTTCTTGTTAAGTGAATTTATGAAGCCTTGCACCAGATCCTTATAATTGCCGTTATGAAAATGTCATCTACATAAATAAGAGCAAAAATCACCCACATTTCATTCTTGAAATAGAAAAGAGATGTGTCAGCCACAAATTGTTTGTACTTCCAACTAAAAAATGTTCATTTTTGCTTATCATACCAAACCCTAGGTGTCTGTTTCAAACATAGAGGGCCTTTTTAAGTTCGAAAACATGATTAGGCCTTGATTTCCACAAAACCTTCTGGCTTATTCATGTAGACATTTTCTTCCAACTCTCCATTTAGAAATGCATTATTGATATCTACTTGTCTGATGATCCAATCTTTAGAAATTGCAAGAGTGAGCATGATCCTTAGTGTTGAAGGTTTAATCAGTGGACTAAAGGTCTCATAATAGTCGATTCCAGGAGCTTGATGAAACCCCTTTGCTACCAGCCCGGCCTTAAATCTCTGAAGTGATCCATCAGCGTCGTGCTTAATTCTGAAAACCCATTTATTTCCCACAATGTTGTAATTTGGTGATGGAGGTATAAGTTTCCAAGTTTTGGTTTTTGTTAAAGCATTAAATTTCTCTCCCATGGCTTTCTTCCAATTAGCACTCATCATTGCTTCTTCTGCATTTTTAGGTTTACACAGTTTTTCAGTTGACTTTGCCAAGTAAGCCTTTGGTTTGAATAACCCTACCTTTCCTCTAGTGATCATGGGATGTCGATTTTGAACTCTAAGTCTCTCTTGAATTCGATTATCAGCTACATGTTGAACAATTTCAGCCCTTTCATTGTCATGCTAAGTATTAGATATTGATTCTGTAGATTCTAATTCAGTATTAATCTCAATTTCAACTCTGTCAAACTCATTCAGATTGTTATCATGAAGCTCATTTTCTTATTGATTGTCACTTGAGTTAGAAAGTTAGAAAGTAATGCTGGCCATGAGTTGCTTTAGTCTGAGCTATATCGCAGGACTTGAGGAAGTGATGTGATTATCAAATGGAAGATAGGTGTAGGGAACAATTACTTCAGGTACTACAGACTAAGATTAATTTTTGACATTGAATAAAGACTCAAAGGGAAACTCAAGTTCATTGAGTACAACATGTCTTGAAATGTATAATTTTCCTGAAGAGTTCAGACATTTATAGCCTTCGTGGGAGTCACTATAGCCAAGGAAAATGTATTTGGTGGAATGGAAACTAAATTTATGTCTTTGATAAGGTCTTAAACAACGGTAGCAGGCACATCTAAAGATTTTTAAGGCTCTATAGTTGGGTTCCTTGTTGTACAGAGTTTGATGGGGTGATTGCTGTTTAAGGACATGTATGGCACTCTATTAATGAGGTATGTAGCAGTGCAAAAAGAATCCCACCAGTACTTCAGGGGTAATTGAGCCCGAACAAGCAAAGTTAAGCCTGTCTCAGTGATATATTTGTACTTCATCTCTATTCTACCATTTTAGAGTGAAGTATAGGGACATGGATGCCTAAATTTGATTCCCTCTTTTTTCAAGAAGTTAAGAAAGACTCTGTATTTTCCACACCAATCAGCATGCAGGGTCTTTATTTTATGGTTTATTTGTTTTCAACAAGTTCTTTGAAATTGCTGAAAACCTTCAATGCTTCTAATTTCAATTTTAGAGGTTAAATCCAGGTGAACCTACTATAATCATCTAGGAAGGTTATGTAATATCTGAACCCTGAGGTTGATAGCACTGGTGATGGTCTCCATATATCAGTATATACTAATTCCAATGGTGTTTTGGCATGTGATGAGGACAGGGAAAAAGGTAACAAGTGGGACTTGCCAAGTTGACATGCATTGTAAAAAGATTTATTATCATTTTCCTTAGTTTTTAGATTACAGACTTTGAAGACTTGGCTCATCACTTGGCTGGATGGATGGCCAAGGCTTTTGTGCCATACATCAACATCTAAAGACTCTTGCCTTCAATTAACATAGGACTTTTGACTGGCAATAGCTAAAGACACTTGATTGGTAGGAACAAATGAAAGACTGTAGCAATATTTATTTGGAAAATTTGACTGATGAGAGAGTTGTTTGGTGCGTTGATGAGGAAAATCCAGTTGATACGGCCCTTTCTTAAGCCTCCCTTAAAGTATCACCTCTTTCGTTGACAAGTCCTTGACAAAACAACCGTTAGGATGAAATTCCATGAAAACCTGATTGTCTAATATAAGTTGTGAGACACTAATGATGTTTTTCTTTATATCAGGCACATGTAGTAATTGTTCAATACCAATGTTTTGTCATTTAAAGCAAAAATGTGTGTGGTTCCAAAGTGTGAAATGTTCAACTTACTTCCATTTCCCACCATGATATTCTCCTTACCATTGTATACACTTGCTGAGGTGAGGTTTCCTTTATCAGATGTGATATGATTGTTGGCTTCAGTATCTGCAAACCATGCTGGATCACTCACGATGTTGGGAAAGGCTATGAGAGCTGTTGGTAAGGAATTGTAGGCGATTCTCTGATTTGGTGAAGTGCCAGTATACCTTCCATCATATTGAAAATTACAAATGTTTGCCTTGTGTCCAACTTTTCCACTCACTTGGCAGACTGGCCTATCTCCTCCATATGGGTTTCCTCCTCTACTTCTACCTCTTCTCCAACTTCTGTAATGGTTAAGGTTGGAAAATCTTCCTCCCATATTTGGCCTGTTGGATCTGAAATGATGATTGCCAAAACCAGATCTCTGAGAGATATTTGCTGAGGTTTGATCAAGACTTATTCCAGCCATTTCATTTCTGATTGAGTTGAGGTGTTCCGGTCGACTTTCATAGGTCATTAGAGTGGATTGAAGTTCTCCCCAGAATATATGATCCCTAATGTTCAATTGAACAACAATTGTGTATAATCTTCATCCAGTCCAGCCAAGACTTGGGTGATCAGATCTGTTTGAGTAATGGTTTTACCAGTAATTTCTAAGTGATCAGCTAGCTGTTTCACTTTGTTTAGGTACCGATCTATGCCCAGATTTCCTTTCCTCGATTTTTGAAGTTCACCAGTGAGGAAGGTGATCTTTGATCTATTTTGGACTGCATAACTTTCTTTAATGGCAGTCCACAGTTCATTTGAGTTGGTAGCACCCATCACCCTCATTGCTATATCCGGAGTCATGGAAGAATGAAGCCATCCGATCAACATCCGGTTTGTTGACATCCATTGACAATACTCAGGATTCTTCACTATTTCAACATTGGTTCCAACTTCACCGGTGATTTGAGTACCTGTAAACTCTTGAGGACACACCTTTGTCCCAAGAATGTATCCTTTCAGATTTTGTCCTCGAATAATTTGGAGAATAATATTTTTCCATCGCAAGTACTTGTTCTTGTCTAGCTTTACTGAGATGGTTTGAGTGAGATTAACACCAAAGGGTGAGATGAGATTATTTCCAAGTAATGGTGCAGCAGTGCTGCTGGAAAAAGAAGCTGGTGCAGTGGTAGGATTAGCATTTTGAGGGGTGTTGTTGGCGTTGGCCATGGCTTGCTCTCATTCCAAGTTAATTTTCTAAAATAAGGCAAAGATGATGATCAACCACGGTTCTATTGCTTAAGCTATAAAATGAATATATAATACATTGCATTGATGCAAGAATAATCTAGTACCTACAGCTGTTAGGTGGTTCCATAATTTATGGATCATGTTTGGAATCTTTGTACAACAGATTTTTTGGTCCAAGAAGCAAGAGGCAAAATGGTTATTATAGGTAGGAAGAAGGCCGTTAAGTCATGAAATGATATGGGCTGAATTCAGGCTATTGTGGAGCTGATATGTAAGTGCATTACATCTTAACATCATGAAACACAAGTGGGAAGAAAGTTTAAGAGACTTCACTTTTTAATCATGTTGAATCCAAAGATGTTGAATCTATTGATAGATTCTTAAAAATATTTTCACAAGAATTATGACCCTTATGAAAAGGCACCTTTTAAGATCAAAACCATTAAAAAGTAACAGAAGAATTCATAAAATTTGAAAAAAAGAAATTTCTGACCTAAACACATTAAACCATCATTTTGGCGCTGGCATGCGTCAAATAGTATGTACACATACCAGATAGACAGAATGCTTGTGTGTACCCGAGCCAATGCTTGCACGCACCAAGTAGATTATCTTTTTTATTTTTCTCTTCAAATGATCCCAATTATATACTCTCGGCATCCTCGATAATTGATGTTTCTTATCTTCTTTTATTTTAATCACAATGGTCCAAAATGACATTCTTTTGGAAATTCTCCAACAATCCTCCATTATTTTAAAAGTGAATGAATTTTTTAAAAATCTCTTGTAAAGGCATCACAAAACTTAAGTATATATGAATGTGCCTTTTGAATTTGAACCTCCACTATTGATAGTATTTGAAATGTAACCGAGGTGACATGCCAGCCAAGCTTTAAACCAGCGACCCTGTGTGGCTAATGGGAAACACCTCAAGCCCATGTTTGCATATCCTTTATGTATACGTATATCGACATGTGAATATGTCTTGTGTCTTTTATAATGAATTTTTATGAAAGCTTATGTAGCTAGCCAAACCCACCTAGATATGGCACTACCTCTAACTTCTATATAGGCCGACTTATCAAGAATACTTATCTAATTAAAGTAATCCATAGATATGTCATATAAGAGATTAAAAGCTATGTAGCTTAATGTAAACCCTTTCACATTACGTGTACCGAAAGCTTTACCTTAGAGACAAATTTATAGTTCTTACAATCACTCACTTTTTTCATTGAACCAAGATCTTTATGTTTTAGGAGTTTGGTCAAGGTTACATAGTTGGTAATTAAAGTCTAGAATTATTAATCCATTTGATTTATTTATCTAATGTCAAACTCAGTGTTATACTTCTTAAGTATCAACTATGTTACAATAGATTTTCATAGCTGCTTCTTTTCCAAAGTTAATACCTTTTGGAGAACATAATTTTAAAAACCATTTCAAGATTACGCTTGAATCCTGCCTTAAGTGAGCTGTTTGTCCCAGATATAACGATTTTTTATGTGAATCAACCATAACAATCAAGAAAAGTAAAGTAAATGCAGAAAATTAAAGAACACAGAGAATTTTGGCCAAAGGCCCCGGAGGTTCGGCGATCACTTCCAACGCCTAATCTCTCGTTGAGCATCCGTTAGGATATAGCTCAAATCCACTAGAAATAGCCCAAAAATCAGGCAAGGAGAGTTAGAGAACAATCAATAATGTTCGAACTCAAAGAACACATACCGAAAACCCTCAAAGTAAAGTATAACCTCATTAAGAGATTTACTATCACTTTCTCTAACTATTATATGAGAATCACTTAGAAAATTTCACAATATTTATAGATTAATCACAAAGAATATCACGCAGTCAAGAGAAAGAACACTAGGGTTTCGAGAGAGATGATAAGTCTGAGATCCCAAGAGTCTTTGAGGCTATTTAAATGAAATAGCCAACAATTTCAACCCAACGATCAGCAATGGTCCAAGTTTCGTCCATCTACGAGATCTTGTTTAATAAAATCAATAGACAGATTTGAGAATTCTATGAACTGGGCCAAACTGGAAAAATGGGCTAGTATATCAGTTACTTTCTTATCTTATTTGGGCTCAAGAATTCAACACCCAAACTTTACAATCTCCACCTTGCTGAATTTTGGAAACAGTTCTAAATGGATTCAAGTATACTTAATTTCATTTGCTCTTATTACATGTAAAAAGAAAAACACAAAGTTAGTAGTCTTCAAGATTCAACAATCTTAAAGAATCAAAAAAATTTCCAATAGGGATTATCTTTGTACATGCATCAGCAGGATTTATCTCGATTGAAATTTTAACCAATCACATTTTTCAACTATATCTCTAATCTTAACATCTATATGTTTAGATCTGTCATGAAAAACTGAGTTTCTACTCAAGAAAATAACACTTTGGTTATCAGAACATAGCTCCACCTGATTTTCTACAAGTTGCAATTCATTTAATAATCCCATCAGCCACAAACCTTCTTTTACTGCCTCAGTGGCAGCAATGTATTCAGCCTCAGTGGATGATAAAGCAACAAATTTCTGAAGTTGTGACTTCCAACTAATGCAAGTATTATTTAACATATAAAAATATGAAGAGATGGATTTCATGTTATCAATGTTTCCAGCAAAATCTGAGTCTACATAACCCTTCAATTTAAGGCCGATTTTATGAGTTTTAAACATTAGTCCTAGGTTCTGAGTTCCTTTAAAATATCTAATCAGATTTTTCATAGCTTCCCAGTGAAACTCACCAGGGTTACTCATAAATCTACTAAGGACACTCACGGCAAAAGCAATATCAGGCCTAGAACAAAACATAACATACATAACAGACCCAACAACATTTGCATATGGAACATTCAACATTCTTTTTCTTTCATTTTCAGTTTTAGGTGAGTGATCAACAGAAAGTTTCACATTTCCAGACAGAGGTAAACTAACATGTTTTGCATTCTGTAAAGAAAATCTTTTAATTACCTTTTCAATCTAAGCATTCCGAGTTAAAAACAGTCTGCCACTAAGTCTATCCCTTTTTATTTCCATACCAAGTATCTTTCTAGCAGGTCCTAAATCTTTCATTTCAAACTCAATTTTCAATTTTTGTTTTATATCATTTACAGCAACAGAGTTATGACCAGCTAATATCATATCATCAACATACAGATATAATGATTCAAATTTTCCATCATTTTTGAAATAAAAACAAGGATCATATTGAGATTTTCTAAACTTCAAATCTTGTATAAAGGTATCAAAACTTTTGTACCATTGCCTTGGAGCCTGTTTTAGGCCATACAAGGATTTATTCAGAAAAATACCAAGTGCTCTTTACCATTTACTTGGAAGCCTTGAGGTTGAGCCATATAGATGGTTTCATCTAAAGAGCCATACAGGAAAGCAATTTTCACATCAAGTTACTCCAACCCTAAGTCAAATTGAGAACTAAGGCAAGTAAGATTCTAATAGAGGTATATTTAACCACAGGTGAATAAATCTCAGTGATATCTTTGCCTTTTCTTTGTGTGAAACCCTTAGCTACAAGTCGAACTTTGTATCTTCTATCATTTGATTTAAATTCACCCTCTTTAGTTTTGTAAACCCACTTACAGTCAATTAATTTACAATCCTTGGGTTTCTCCACTAAGTTCCAAGTTTTATTTTTATGAAGAGAACTCATCTCTTCTTTCACGGCTTCAACCCATTTAGCAGAATCTTTAGAGGCAACTGCCTCTTCATAGGATTCAAGTTCAGAAACAAAGGAATCAGATTCTGTCTAAAAACACACCCAGTCAGCATATTGAAATCTAGAAGGTGGTCTATTTTTCCCTCTCTCCCTATCTCCAGTTAACTTATAATTTTGTAAGTTATGTCCGTGTTCAGTTATTTGATTATCATCAGAAACATCATCATCAATAATCAATTGAGGCTCAGAGGTGTCTCTACCTCAATGTGTGTCTGCACATAGTCATCTTGATTACTAAAATCAATTTCAGTGTTAGCAAAATCCTTTTCAGTCATCTTTTCTACAGATTTATCACTAAGACAGGGAAAAAATTCTTCATTAAACACAACGGATATGCTAACAATCACTTTATACCCCTTTAAGTCTTTAACCCAGAGTCTGTACCCTTTTATTCCTTCACCATATCCTAAGAAGACACACTTCTGAGACCTGGGATCAAGTTTAGACTCTGTATGATGAGCATATGTTGCCCATCCAAAAGCTTTAAGATGAGAATAGTCTGGAACAGAACGTGACCAAACTTGTTCAGGAATCTTATAGTCTAAAGAACTAGATGGACACCTATTGATCAAGTAGTAGGCAGTTTTCACTGCTTCACCCCAAATTTTTTTTGGCAGACCTGAACTAATCAGCATGCATCTAGTTATTTCAAGAATAGCTATGTTCATCCTCTCAGTAATCCCATTTTGTTGAGGGGTATAAGTCACAGTCCTGTGTCTTAATATACATTGATTGCTACAGTATTTATCAAATTCAGCATTACAGAATTCTAAGCCATTATCAATCCTTAGAATTTTAATTTCCTTACTTGTCGATTTTCTATCAAAGTTTTCTAGTCCTTAAAAATAAGGAAGGTATCTGACTTTGATCTCAATAAGAAAATCCAGACATTTCTAGAAAAATCATCAATGATGAGGAGATAATATCTGAAACCAGAGGTTGTAGAAGTAGGAGCAGGACCCCAAAGGTCACTATGTATGTATTCAAGGATATTCCGTGACTTTTGTAAACCAGATTTAAAAGGTAGTCAGTTCTGTTTTCCTATTATACAATGTTCACAGAAAGTTAATTTCTAAACACAATCACTTCCAAAGGCACCAACATTTGAAAGATACTTTAAACCTTTTTCACTAAGATGACCTAACCTTTTGTGCCACAACTCTGATTTATCAATCTGTGTCACTAAGTTCACAGAGTTACTCATAAGAACAGATTCAGGTTTTATGGTATAAATCCCATTTATCTTGGGGGAACTGACAATGAGTTTTTGTTTCCTGATAATGTTGGTTAAACTACTGTTTATTTCAATTTGATATTTTTCATCATCTAAACCCCCCCAAAGAAATGAGATTTCTTTTAAGTGTTGGAACATATCTAATATGATTCAGTCTTAGAATCTCACCATTTTCCATTTTCAGGACAATATTACCAATACCTTTTATAAGGCAGGCTTCATTGTTCCCAAGTCTTACATAACCATCACTAAGATTGGTAAAATCAGAAAACCAGCTGACATTAGGACTCATATAGAAAGAGCAGCCTGAGTCTAGAACCCAGTTCTGATCAGATTTTTCCACATCGGAAACATAAGCAACTCCAATATCAGCATTGGCTTCCTTATAAGAAGCAGCAATGGTTGAAGTTCCATTTTCATGATTAATTCCCTCTCCTATGGCATTAGCTTTCTTAAAACAATCTTTTATCAAGTGACCAACTTTCCGACAGTAGTAACACTTTTTGTTCTTATTCTTTCCATTATACACTTTCTTATCTTTTCCTTTATTATCCCCCCATTTTTTCTTTTGGAAATTTCTATTTGTTGAAGTTGGCTTGGGTGAAATTACTCAAGCCTTTTGTGAAGGATTTAGGATTAGATAAGACATTCTCAATGTGAAGAGCCTCTTTGTGTTCAGACTTGAGTTCTAAATCTCTGTTTCTTAGAGAACTGTGTATTATGTCAACAATCAGGTCACTCCTGTCATATTCTAAGGCATTCTTAACATCCTTATATTTGTCACTAAGAGAATTAAGTACACATACTACTTTTTGATCATCAGAAATATTTTCCCCAGAGTTAATAAGGTGTTGTGTAATCTTATCAAACCTATCCATGTTATCCTCTAAGTCAGCACTGAGGTCAAACTTGTGACTAAAATATTGTTTTCAGAGAAAACACTTATTAGGCAAGGATTTAGTGACATACAGTTTCTGCAGAGCTGTCCATAGCTCAGCAACAGTAGCAATTTCTCTTATTTTTCTAATAACAGAGTCAAATAAATGAAGAAACAGAGTACTCCGTGCTAATTTATCTTGTTCATTCTTCCTAGCATCAGATAAAGTTTCAGGCCTAGATTCATCAGGAGCTTTAACACATTTAAGTGTCATTAAAAGGACTTTTTTTTTTTGCTCCATACATTAAAGTCTCCTTTGCCATCCCAATGTTGAACATCAATTTTAGTAGTCATGCTGTACAAATGTGTCTTAATTGTGTTTAACAAATAGTACAAATAAGAAAGGACAAAGTATTTCAGTTTCAGCAGGTTAGTAATTGTAAAATATGTCCTATGAAAGCACAAATCCAGAGTGTTTACACACAGTAAACAACAATTACACAATTTCAAGATATACACAAAGACTATAGACATAAAGTATATACACAAAGTGCTGATAACTATACAAAACAAGGTTCACAGCAGCTCAGTAATGATCTATGATTATCAATTTCAAAAAATCAACAAATCTGAATACACAGCAAATATATGCACAGTTGGTTAATCAAGATCCTAAGAGGATTTCTTAAAACCGTACCCTGATTTTCTCAGATTCTAGGAGTCTCATAGGGAACCCTAAACAAAGGTAAATCAAGGGGGTTTAAAGCAATCCCTAAACCAGCACCACGAATTTAAAGAAACTAAAAACAAAAGTTGAAGAAAGGGTCACCAGCGGTGCAAGAATCATTTTAGAAATCAAAGGTTACCAGAGTATGACACAAGATTCCAATCGAGGGATCTTTATCACTGTAAAACAACAGAGAGATATTAGATCTAAACTTTTCAGAACTGGAAGAGTCACAAAATCAAATCTCTTGTAAAGAAAGATTTTAAGAAAAAAGCTCTGATACCACTATTGGTCCCAAATATAGCGATTTTATATGTGAATCAATCATAACAAGCAAGAAAAGTAAAGTAAATGTAGAAAATTAAAGAACACAAAGAATTTTTGGCCAAAGGCCCCGGAGGTTCGGCGACCACTTCCAACGCCTAATCCCCTATTGAGCATCCGTGAGGATATAACTTGAATCCACTAGAAACAGCCCAAAATCAGGCAAGGAGAGTTACAGAACAATCAATAATGTTCGAACTCAAAGAATACAAACTGAAAACCCTCAAAATTACAGTATAATCTCACTAAGAGATTTACTATCACTTTCTCTAACTATTATATGAGAATCACTCAAAAAATCTCACAATATTTATAGGTTAATCATAAAAAATATCACGCAGTCGAGAGAAAGAACACTAGGGCTTTGAGAGAGATGATAAGTCTGAGATCCCAAGAGTCTTTGAGGCTATTTAAGTGAAATAGCCAACAGTTTCAATCCAACGGTCAGCAATGGTTCAAGTTTCGTCCATCCACGAGATCTTGTTTAATTAAAATCAATAGACAAATTCGAGAATTCTACGAACTGGGCCAAACTGGGAAAATGGGCTAGTATATCAATTAGGCTCACTTATCTCATATGAGCTCAAGAATTCAACATCCAAACTTTACATGAGCCTATCATTAAATGCCTTTAAACCTGAACCAAAAATGCCATTAATAAGGCTTACACCTTGATTTAATGATGTTTAAGCCTCGAGCCATCTAAGGTGTTCGCCCATTTGCCTTGTATTTTTTCAAACATTTAATTATAGGTTTAGCTTTTAAAGTTATTTCTAACATAAAGTGTATAAAGAGGTCTTTTATTTTCTTTCTTCTACTCCACGGAAGGAAAACGAGAAGGAGAATACACTATTGCAATTTGATGATCATAATTAGTATGATGACGACTGTTAATGATCCCATTAAAGATTTAAGAACATATTGTCTCCACTACTTTTAGTAATAGATTAAAATTTTGTTACATGATTACTATTTTTAGAACTTATTATTTTCTACTTTCTTAATTCATTTATGTTTGTTTGTAAGTTAAACTTTTAATTCAGTTTATTAGTTTTATTATGGATTGTTTGTGAGGGTTTATGGCATTTTGTGAGCATATTTTTGTATTATTTATATTCTTTTAAATTCTTATATTTTCCAATCTTTAGGATTATTCTTGTGCCTCAAAGCGTCTCTAGGCTAATGCCTTGCCTCGTGGAGATAAAGCACCTAGTGCCCAATTAAACATTGTTAAATATTGGAAAGACAATGTGATCAGAAACAATTTCCAACTTCACCTTCTATTCTTATGTTTTTACATAAAATAACTGGAAACTATATTTGATGAATTTCTAATGTTTGATACAAATAACACCAAGATACCCTATCTTATTAGGGCATTTTAATGACCCCCATTTTCTAAGAGATATTATTACTATGAAAAGTCTTGTCATTTTATAAAGGATTGTTTCAAGAAAGTTGCTGACATGAAAGAAAAATCGAATTCTGATTGATCAGCAGCTATAGTTTGTAACAATGACTTTGAAATGCAAGGTGTTGTCCTTGTGATTGCAGCCACAAGGAATTCAAAATAATGGGTTCTTGATTCTGGCTGCACCTACCACATGTAAAAAAGAATGGTTCAAATAGTACCCAAGTTCAAATGGGAAATGACATGAGCTGTCAGGTAAAAAGGATCGGATAACTTAACATTTTGCTTGAAAGCAATCATATTCTGGAGTTATCTTGACCAGCAAAGAAATCTAATCTCTCTATGGGAGTTAGATAATATGATATAAGAATCCGTAATTAATGTTTCACTAAAATTTTCCTGAATAATAAGTAATTTCTACTTCCAAGGTGAATGGAATTTACACTATGCAGGCTAAACCATTAGTTTGTCATAGCTATGCTGTAGCAAATTTACATTCTGGCAAGTCTTTAATCTGACATAAGAGGTTGTGCCACATACGTGATAAAGGGGGAAGAAAATAGAGTGTTTTGGAAATGATAAAATTGAACAACTTAAATTATGTCAAGTGTGTTATGGGAAGGCAAAACATATGCCTTTTAAAATTGGCATTCATAAATCCAGATCTTTGGGGACCTGCATTTGTTAACACTCTTAGTTGGTTTAGGTTTCATCTCTTTATAGTAGGTAATTTCTAAAGAAAAATACTGACCTTTGCTGAGACATAAATATGATACTTTTCAAAATTCTAAACAATGAGATTTTTTTGATAGAGAATCAAACAAATAAGAAAATTAAACTACTATTATGTAATTTTGAATTTGATTCTTTTTGTGAGGAATTTGAAATTCTGAGACATAGGATAGTTTCTTATACATCTCAGCAGAATGATGTACCTGAGAGAATAAATAGAACCATACTAGAAAAGGTTAGGTGTACGGTCTTCAAAACGAAAAGTTTTTTATAAACTTTTGATGGCAAATGTAAGTCTAAAGCAAGTGCGAAAAGTAATATTTGTTTTAACTGGGATAAATTTAGACATGTTGAAAGAGACAATCCTAAGAAGGATAATAAGGACAGATAAGGAGAGTGGAGAGGCGAATGTTGCCACTGGGTCAAGTTATGACTCAAGTGAGATTTATTGAGAGTAAACATGGTTACTGCATGTGCATCTGTGTGTAATCTTTTCTACATGTATGTGATTGCTTAATTATGTTGCATGATTATATGTCACATTTCAATATGTTTGATATGTGCATTTGCATGAATTTGAAAGCAATCTAATTACTTTGTGTAATATGTTTGCATCCATATTGTGTTAATATCTATGGTATACTCCTTTGTTTTGTGAGTGGTATGAGAAGGTACGGTATTGAGAAGAAAGATGGACGGTCGTTTTCTCCTTTATCATTGTGAGCCTATGTGGGTTGTGTGATTATTTGATGTAGCATGTGTGGATTATCTTCTTACTCTTTGTGAGCATCTTTTGTGAGTGTGGTGATGTAACCAACTCTTTCTCCTATTCTCTTTGTGAGTGTCACTTTCACCATTCTCTTTGTGAGATAAATCCTTTGTGGATTTTTTGAGCGTTGGTGTTTGAGTAATCTTGTGGTACGTGGGTCAATTTAAATTAATCCATAACCATTGAGGTTACAAAAGGTGTCAATTTCGAAATAGTGGGTTTGAGAAGCATTAGCAGTACTTGTGAGAATA
>CAIGRL010308228.1:0-10557 GCA_903798325.1 Fraxinus xanthoxyloides
CGTTAATGCAACATAAGAAGTTCGGAAACACAGCCTCAGAAGATTTAGTCTCAGAAGCGGTATTGGTTTCGGAGTGTAATCTTCATGCAATATTTTTTGGTCAGGAAACTTCGTTAGAATCCATCTTTCAGTATTTGCAAAGAGTGGTTGAGTGTATACCTATTGATACATATTTGGAAGAAAGGTTAAAGTATAACTCTAGAAAAATTATGCATGTCCGGCTAAGCTTAAAAGTAACTTTCAATTACCTTTTTCTGGCACAAAAACTTTTGCAGAAACTATTTTTTTACTCTTTAAGTCTTAACCAAACATGTTCATAAAGCTAACAAGAAGAAAAGGAGGTGACATTGTTGAATGATAATTGCATAAAAGATCGCCGAAAAACCGAATACCTGATATCCTCCAACAAGATGAAGAACAACGCAAGCATTAGCGAAATCGACAAGCCAATATGGCTCGTAAAAACCAAAACCGGTCAAAAGGTTTCCGGGGGTCGAATTCCCAAAAGCTGCATACCCAAGCCCTCCACAACATAGGTAGAAGAAAGTTGTGATGCAGACAGCCATGATTGATGCCTTCTTCATGATGACTCTTTCAAGTGGATTCGACCTCAGAGTATCCTTCACGTATCATGAAATCCAACCGTTTATTATTGCTATTGCTTAACTTCGTTTGAGAATTACCATTGATTTTCTTGGTACAAAAGTAAATTTTCAGACCTGTATCTCTAAGAAAATAAGAGAGAATGGGAACGCGAAGGCAATGTCGCCAAGCGCTTGAGAAATTGCCCATACTTTTTCAGCAGTAGTGGAAGTTGGCACTCCTCCAATGCTACCTTTTATCTCTCCATTTTCTATAAAATAAGGTTAAGTGATCAGAAAAAAATCGAAGAATTTTCTACTTCATAACCAGTTCTGGTCGTGTTTTTCACATTACCGACTTACCTATTACTTTTGCCAAGCCAAGTGCCGACCCAATAATAGAGTACGAAAAGGACATGATTGCCGCAATGACAGAGAGCCACTCCGTATTCTGAAAATCAGGTATTTGAGACACGATGGCTTGGATAATTCCAAATGCAAGCATGTAATAAGTAATCCCGTAGTTACAAGAAGCTTTATGCCCTTCGCTATGGTAACAATTTGATCTCTGAATCGCTCTGCATCAATTGAAAGAATAACATCGAAGAGCAATAGATGTTAGCATGTCGAAAAGTACAACTAATGACAACATTGGTGCATAACATATTAAGACAAACATGACTTCTTAAACAAAATAAAAGGTCACGGGTACGAAAAGGGTATTTTTCTTATTCTTTGTAGACGATGAGAAACATTCTCTCTTTTCCACGAGGATGATACTTGCTCGGGCGTCGAAGGGGGAATGGGGGAGAGTCCCTGCCCTTTTTCCATGTCATTGGAAAGACAGAGAAATTCACTTCTGGCAATATCCAAATTTTCGCATCGCATCATCACACTATCTTACTCTTCAATACAAAAGATTCTACTCATTTTGTAAATTACTCAAGTCGTCAAGTAGTCACTTTTGATCATTATTTATTAATTTTTCAGGGGTGGCGATTGTTGGGGTTGAGGAAGAGCATGGAAGGAGGTCATCAACATACCTCATGCTGATGGATGATGTAATTGTATAGACAATGCCTATCTTGATGAAATTTAGTTGTACGATAATGCCACACACCCAAGCATTCCTTTTTCCTGAGACAAAAGGGTCAGATATACCATGATATTTACTCACTAAGGCAACAAGGGAACAGACAATTTCTCCACAAATTGTAATTTAGTTCTCACAAATTCTGTCTTTTAGACTTTAGTAGCAATAGATTGATAAATAAGAAACAAGTTGGACGAAACACAATTTTATCTATTGAGTTCGATATCACTTACAGCATTCGAGCAACAGTATATTTCCATGTGAATTCCTAAGCCACTAGTTTATAACTCAATCAGACAATCTTACCTAGAATTGCCCGAACAGCATCTAAGTAGGAGCCATTTCTCACAGGACCGTAGTTGGGATCGGGAGATTTGTAGCAATTCCACATACAAAATATAGAAGTAAGGGTGACTGATGAAAATGCCAACATGGTCAATGGAGCTGCGATCCACCCGAGCCGTGACATGCTCCATGCTAATGAAAGTACTCCAGAACCTATTACTGCTGTTATTATATGTGCCAAAGCCGTCCACACATTCCCTGATTTCTCATATGTAGCAACACACACGTTAAATAATACAAACGACAAACTAAACCTTGTTCTCAATATATCTACAATCAAACGAATCCCTTTTCTCAGCTCTGTTTGTTCTTCCCATATTCAACAAAACAAAGCTCTGTTCCCAATATCTTTTTGGACAAAATTTATATAAACCATGACAGGTTAGTTCTTTTTTCTCAAAGGTGGTGTTGCTTCGGCATTAAAATCTGCGTCCTGATCGATAAAAATATAAGCAAATGGTTGAAGAATCAAGAAAGAAACACTTAACTTGAACACTTTCACGCCTTTGATGAAAAAATAAATCCAATTTGCACACAAATAGAACGTTTGAAACTACATTTCAATTAATAAAAATATTTCCATCTAAAAGGTTAAACAAAGGCAGGTGTCAGTAAAAAAAATGAACTTGTTTCCAAAATCAGACACCAGTTACAACTTTCATTTCCAAGTATATTGTACTCAAATGTTAAATGCAAGTAAATAAAGAAAAATATACACAAAGCTGGAAATTTTAACATTACTTCTATATTCATGTTTGGCAGTGCTTAAAAGTTTGGTCAGTTAAAAGGTAATAAGCTCAACCAACATGCTTTCAGTACTCATATATTAAAGAAACAGGAATAAAATGGAATCAGTATCAGAATAAGCTACAATCTTGGCAGCCTCCTTCGGTAAAGAGGTTGAGAAATGGGACTTTGACTTGACGCTCTCAATACTCAATCGAATAAAATAAAGGAAATTGATTGACGAAAGGGAAATACCGTTTTTAAGGGAATGATTGATCGTCCGTTCATCAGAAGAAAAGCTTGTCTGCAATAATGGAGTCTGCGTATGCAGCGTGTCATCTCCGTTTATTTCCGACATGAATCCAGGTTTCGAAATGTCAATGTATGGAAAGACAATTGGAATTTGAACTTTATTTAGAGCCCGTTTGGTGTAAATTAAAATCGGATTAAAATTGAAAAATTAGTTGTCATGGTTGACTTTTATTAGACGAGTGGGACCCAATAACGACTATATTTTCAATTTTAATTGGATTTTAATCGGTACCAAACCGGCCGTTAGAAGCCAGATCGTTCTTTTTTATTTAATTAGTTAATTAATTAATTATTTATTATCGAGGAAGTCTTGGCAGAAGATTTGGACTCTTGACCTTCGATCTTCTTGTTCATCTACTCCATCAACTCGATCAACCCGTAGTTTTTCCTCCACGAGAAAAGTTGAGAAAAGGTAACTACGTTATGTGGGACCCAATGGAGGATATAAAACGTGTACGTTTGATATTTACCTCATATGTGGGGCCCTTCGTATAAGTTTTTCAACAATGATGATTTATGACAATGAACGATGTAGCCATTTATTTTTTTCTAAAAACTATTTTGTCCAGTTATAAAGTTAATTATTATTATTATTATTATTATTAACTGTCAGATCCTACAATGGTCAAATTCGTTTGGCACAAATATTTTATTTTAAGTGTGTTGCAAAGTACCAAATTCTGATAATTAGCTAATATTTGGAAAGACCAAACATAGGCTAAGGGAGTAATTGAGACAAATTAGAAAGCTCAAATTTCGACTTTTTTAGATATTTATCCAAAATGACATCTCGAGGGTGTATGGTAGAGATTAAAATCAGATTAAAATTGAAAATATAGCCGTTATTGTTGACTTTTATTAGACGGATGAGACCCAATAACTACCATATTTTCAATTTTAATTGAATTTTAAGTCGTACCAAATAGGCTCACATTTTTTGCTATTTGCAGACAATTTTTGAAAGTTGAAACTGTAACCGTACTAACAAGAACTGTGCACTCTTTGACAATTCAATGATACATAATCTCTATTTTACCCCCCTCAATCAAAATCTAATTGATCACTTTCCCAAATTGAAAATAAGGCAGAAGGGCAAAGTTATAATTGTGCATATCCCTTCTTGGACCAAAAGACCAAAGTGACAATTAAGGGGGCCCACGTGATATGACACAAAAATGCATTATTGGTAGCAAAAAATGTGCGGGTCCGTTACGGTAATTTCGGTGTCAACTTATTTTTTTTTCTTTTTCTTGTAACCTTCTTTTCAAACTTTTATGAAATCATCTAGTATTCGTGCACCTGATCTTGTCCCGCATTCACTCGATCATCCAATCTTTCACCTAGACGGGCATTATTGAAAACTACTTTTAACGAAGATAAGTAATTCTAATGCAACACATCGAGCATGACACGAGAAATCACGAATCACATAAACTAATTAATAATAACATCAATATTACACATCACTGATTTAAAATAATAAAACATATTTAAATAAATGATATTATTATAGCCTATGTTCATCCAGTTATATGGATTATGCACATCCTGCTGAAAGTACCCAGCCCAGTCCTTCCCATGCACCCTTCAATCTTCACATTGCCATACCCCACCAAATTCCTGGTGGCTCCGCCCTGGCACGTGTTGGAATAATTGGAATTATTTATAGTATGAATTGGAATGTCTCCAATAAGTGTCCCTCCAATTGTAAAGAGTCGTGTTGTTTAAAATGAATGTGACAGTTTAAAAAGTGTATGATGAAAATGTATACACTACATCATTAATCTATGCTAAGAAATGCAACATTTCAATGAAAATGTGTATACTACACTATTTAATGTGAAAACGTGTCATCTATGTTAAGAAATGCAACATTTCAACAAATTACTTGAAAATCTATAAATAGAGATCTTTAGTTCCATTTTTTCTACACTAAATCAATTTAAATTATTATTGATATCTAATTCTCCAATCTTTTCAAAAATCTCATTCCTTTTATTTTGCCGAAAAAAATTATGTTTGAATTATTTTCAGAAATAATATTTCATTCAAATTTTTAATTCGTATCTATTCCATTCAAGAAGAATACTGTCTATATTTAGATTCGACCTACAAAATTAATTTTGAAAGAAACATTGTATCTTGAAAAACGAATATTCATTTAATCATGTTAGTATCAGAGTAGGGGGCGAAATATGTTTTAAAGAGATTTGCATTCTCATATCCCGCTTCATTTTATCTTCTTTGATTCGTGCATTTTCTATGTTCAAGTAGCAATTTGATCATTCGTATGTACGTAGTATGATCCGGCAAGTCATTACCATATTATTTGCATGCACATATTTTTTTATTAATGGAATATAATTCATGAACTAATTTATACAACAGAACCCACCACTGCAGCCACCAATTTTCCATCGGTAAATGACCTATAAACCCATGTCACGGTCTAATTGCTGCAAGCTCATCAGCCATTACCACAAACACACTCAATTTTCGTCATTGAGCAATTTGGATTGGCCCAACAATAATCAGAATGTAAATGAAGTGCTTTTTAGCTCAATGTATCTGTTATAAGACCTTTAATTGAGCCAACGAAAGCATATAGTATCACAAGAAATGTAACAAAACAATAGATTCGAAGAGTAATCGACATTTTTGTCTGAGGTCCAATATTTTTCTGCACCAAGTACATCTCCACTGGGAAATATACAACAATAGGCCAAAAGTTTATTGCTCCGGCCACCGCAACAACTTGGTTGAAGTAAGGGAAAAGTATGGCGAAACCTGTGGTGAATGCAACATAAGCCGTTCGGAAACACAGCCTCAAAAGATTTAGTCTCAAACCTGGTATTGATTTTGGATTGTATTCTTCGTGCAATGTTCGACAGTTGGGAAATTTTTTGATAATCCATCTTTCAGTAATTGCAAAAAGTGGTTGACTGAATACCTAACAATGCATATTCCAAAGAAAGGTTAAAGCATCACCCACATACGAGATACAATAAGAAACTTATTTTGATAGTAACTTTACCTTATTTTCAAAATAAGTAATTTACTCCTTTCCAACTTTGACCAATAAAAAAAATTATTTATTTACTCATAAGTAAACCCTTTGAGCTTAACAACACACACTCTTGGGTTCTAGGAGAAAAGATGAATACCTGATATCCTCCAACATGTTGAAGAAAGACACAGGCATTAGCAAAGTCAATGAGCCAGTAGGGCTCGTAAAAACCAAATCCTGTCAAAAGGTTCCCGGGGGTTGAATTCCCAAAAGCTGCATACCCAAGCCCTCCGCAACATAGATAGAAGAAAGTTGTGATGCAGACTGCTATTATTGATGCCTTCTTCATGGTGACTTTTTCCGGTGGATTGGACCTCAAAGTATCCTGCACGTATTATAAAGTTCAAACGCTCTTTATTAAATCTATGCTATTGCTTAATTTTGCTTTAGTAAGTGGGATTAGATAGCACTAGATTGTTTTAAGAAAGGAAAAGAACTAAAGTTTTGTTTGTTGTAGTCTCTAGTACGATCTAAAAGTGCATACTAAACATACACTAATTGTTCTTGTTACGAAAGTAAAATTCCAGACCTGTATCTCTAGGAAAATAACAGAGAATGGGACAGCAAAGGCTATGTCCCCAAGCGCTTGAGAAACTGCCCATACTTTTTTAGCAGGATTCGAAGTAGGCACTCCTCCAATGCTACCTTTTATCTCTCCATTTTCTATAAATTAAAGTTAAAGAGGTCAAAAAACTAGAAGAATTTTGCACTTTGTAACAAGTTCAAGTCATATTATTCATATTCCCGACCTACCTATTACTTTTGCCAAGCCAAGTGCTGATCCAATAATAGCGTATGTAAAGGACATGATTGCCGCAATGACAGATAGCCACTCAGTATTCCGAAAATCAGGTATTTGGGATACGAGGGCTTGGATAATTCCAAATATGAGCATGTAATAAGTAACCCTGTATTTACAAGCAGCTTCATGCCCTTCATTATGGTAACAATTTGATCTCTGAATTGCTCTGCATCGAAATAATAACGACGAAACCTTAAATGAAAATCTTCATAATCGAAATTTAAGAACTATTAGATAAACCAAAATTTAATGACAACACTGATGCAAAGCATGATAAAACATACATGTCACTTCATAACAACAACAAACTAAGCCCTATTCACAATAAAATTGTGGCCAACTACATGAATGATGAAACCTTCTTCGTCATTCTGCCATGTTCATGTTAGATTTAAGACTTCCTCAGAAACTAGAACATGCCATATTATGATATTAATTGCTATCCTCCTCTCTTTAACTTTTATCGAAATCACGTCATGTCATAAGAGGAAAAAAAAACAGAGAGGAGAGAAAAAATTAAGTACTCCAACATACCTCATGCTGATGGAGGATGTAATCGTATACACAATACTTAACTTGATGAAATTTATTCGCACGATAATGCCACATACCCAAGCATTCTTTTTCCCTGACATGAAACGGGAAAAGATTAATGATAATATGTACTCTAAGCCCTTGTTTGGTTTAGATAAAAATCACATTTTTAGTAGATTTTGATATGAGTTGATGGAATGCGAAGTTCAAAAGTTGCGGATCCCATGAAATGTATAGTTTAAAATTAATTGTTGACTTTGACTTAAAATTTAATTTAGATTTTTAGCTGAACCAAACAAGGGTTAAATTTGTTTAAACAAAAATTTGAATTTATCTATAAGTAAAATTAATATACCACTACTATTTGAGAATATATGTAGGCAAATAAATAGGAGCCAGAGGAAACATAATCTCGACTTTATAGAACTCGAGGTCACCATGTTTTGAGTTTGAGTCCCACTTTATATAGTGCAGACTCCAGTCAGACCATGGGGCGAAGTCTTCGATATTGTTTTCAATAACAAAAAAATCAATGTTGCTCTAAACCAGATAACATTGAGAGCTGTAAATGTCACTTATTTATGGCTTCAAGCAATAGTATATTTCCATGTTGATTGCAAAAACAATATTTTATTATTAAAACAGAATAAGTTATACGTGCACAGCATCCGAATAAAACTTTATTTCTTAGATGCTAGCTTTCTCACAATTCTATTGAAATTCTAGTACAACTGAAACTCGGGAGGAAGTTCTAATATATTGCATATGTATCCGAGCTTATAAAAAAGGATAATTCTATTTGTACTGAATGGGGGTTACCGAAAATGTGCCACCCTCTCACGTGAAAGTGGGGCCCGCGTGAATAAAAAACTCTCAAATGTGTGGTCTCCACACCCAATTATGTACATGTAGTATTATCCTATAAAAAATAACTTATAAGTACTTTGATATCAATTAGAAGTATAAAAAAAGTTATTCAAGACGTCTGAAATCAAGATCTTAGTTAGAAGTACTTTTACTTTTTTTAAGCAAGCTCCATTCACATAGTAAAATTAACAGATACACATTTAGGATTCTACTAAACGAAAGAGAAAAGAAAAGCAACTAGCTTGACAACAAAAGGATTTTATTCACATTTCTCGTAAAAAAATGGGTATGGTGCCTACATCTTACCTAGAATTGTCCGAACAGCATCTAAGTAGGAACCATTTCTTACAGAACCATGGTCGGGATTGGGCGATTTGTAGCACTCTTTGAGAAACATTGCAGAAGTAAGGGTGACGGATGCAAATGCCATCATGGTCAATGGAGCTGCAATCCACCCGAGCTGTGACATGCTCCATGCTAAAGAAAGTAATCCAGAACCCATTACTGCTGTTATTATATGTGCCAAAGCCGTCCACACATTCCCTGATTTCTGTGATGGAGGATCGCACATATTCAACAATAAAAACAACACACTGAAGTCCTGTTCTCAATATCCCTTTTCTCCAATAAAAACAACACACTGAAGCACTCATAAAGAAAGGTGTAAGAATTTATAGTTCGGGTTTTTGTCTTTTTGTAGAAGAGCTAGGTGCATGACGAAGCATTCTAAAAAAAATATATATATATCTTTCAAAAACAGTTCGACTTTCAGAAAGAAAAAAATGACTTTAAAAGTGAAAAGCCTGAGCCAAACCAGCTTTATATTCATATAATATGGTCAATTCAACTAGTAATGCACCAAGTTACAACTAAATTTGAAATATATTTATTTACAACTATATATCTTTTGCTTACCATATCATATACTACAAACACCAAATCTAAGCAATATATTTGCATTCAGAGACATGAGTAAATTTTTATCCATTCCATTCCACTCACTACGTATTAAATAATATTTCTAGCAATGGTCCACTTTCAAACATCAGGGCGAATAGTGGAATCAACCACAACTTTTAAAATTCCCAATTTATCCTCTGTTCATTAGACAAACGAATCAAGGTGCAAGTTAACATAAGTGTTCCAACGACTGCCGCCGGGTCACATCAATCATATTCCAATGAACAGAGTTGATAAAAGACATTAGTCAGATTGGAAGAAAAAATGGCATCTATAAAATAAACGCGTCATCCAATAGTTTTCTATGAATCTTTGAATTAAAATTTATGAGATCCATTCATGAAGTTAAAATTTTTTAAATTAAAAAAAGAAAAAAAATCGGGAAAACCATCAAACCGGGACTAGTTCACCGGTTTACAGTTGAAATGGCCGGGTCAGTGGGTTTTGTCATAATCAGTTAACTGTGCATGATTTTGCCCGATTTTGGATCCAATTTTTATTTTACCGTATGGTTTAAAACATTTTTTATGATATAAGTTCATTAAAAAAAAAAAATTAAATTTCAGCCTATCTAATATGTTTTTCTGACTCCGCCCGCAATATAATAGTCAATGAAGCAACTTTCTGGTAAACCGACAAATCTAAAAAGAAAAAGCTGAGCACTTTTTCCAAAAATCAATTGCAACTTTTAAATGGAAACACACTGTCTGATTGGTTTTGATGATATAATCTTAACTGGAATTTGATATATGGGGATTAAACAAATAAAAGTGCTGAAAATTTAAAGAAAAGGCTCACCGTTTCTAAAGGAAGCTTCGTCCCTTGTTCATCGCTATCGGAAGAGCTTGTATCTGACTCCGATAATGGAGTCTGTTACGGGTCGGAATCGAGCCCGCCACCTCACCACCACGTGTCAGAGAATGCGGTCCACGCCTGCCACGTAAGGTCCGAGGCGATATCTCATGGGGACGACCTGATTGTACGTGTCGAAGTGATCATCTTAAAGGGCGAACATTCGCAACACACTACAAATGCAAAGGCCCACACTCTGCTTCAGCCCTGTCGCACCTGCTTCACCCCGCCCCCGCAGAGATCTCCTTTAACAAGATCTTTCCAAAGTCAAATCACTGACTGATGGAATGTGTGTCAGAGCTGAAACGTTAACTCAGCTGCTATGTCAGAAAGCATTTAATGACATCCGCCTGCGGATGGACAGATTGACACCTAGGAGAGGACGGCCCTCCGAGATCTGAAGCCACGTATCCCACCA
>CAIGRL010308302.1:0-17584 GCA_903798325.1 Fraxinus xanthoxyloides
CAAGTCCTAAAAGAATTATTTTAAGCCTATAATAGGTTTATTTTCTCAAATTAACTTTTAAAAAACTATGACCGATAAGAATTATAAAATGAAAAAAACCTAGAACTAAAAGAGAACCATACAAGATTAAAAGAATCGTGAAAAATAAAATAAAATTGAATTCGAAAATGAAATTGATAAGATAGAATATCAGGAATAATTATATGCGTCTCAAGAAATATTAAAATGTTTTAAAGAAAACCTAATAGAAAATTTTGCTAGAGGAACTATAAGATCTAAAATCATAAAAGATATGAAGGATATTATAGATAAATTAAAAAAAAAATATCTCAAAATATAATATTTGTTTCGAGCCAAGTATAGACATAAAAACAGATCTTGATATTATTAATTCTCAAACATCATTAAATTTTAAAGAATTACTTAAAAACTTATAAATGAGAATACCTATCACGAATAAATTACCACAAGAATATAAAAAAATTAAAACTAAAATTAACACTAAAATTTTATATATACATAATGAAAAATAAACTAAATAAAGTATGGATAAGAGAATTTTTGGAATATTAGATTTTATTAAATTATTATTAGATTTTTAGATTATTATTTGATTTTTGTTCGCTCACAGTAGCCCGCCAAGTTATGTTATCTGAATCATAGAGATCGTGAAACCTATAATTAAAAAAGTAGATGATTACTATAAATTAGAAACAGAAATAGGAGATTATATATTTTTAGAACATATTCCTAATAGATTAAAAGTAATAATATTAAGAGTAATTAAAAAATTACATAGGAAAATAAAAGAACGAATAGTATGTATATATATATATATATATATATATCTGTGTGTGTGTGTGTGTGTGTGTGAAAATTATAGAAGAATTTGAAAGTATTTTATATTATTATGAAATATATGAATCATCATAATTCATAATACCAGACTTTATTAAATAGAAAATACAAAACAATATAAAATAAACTTCCATAGAAAATAAGCTAATGAATTATATGGAAGAAGTTAAAACAGGAAATATTTTAAATAAAAAATCAAAGAGTAAATCAGGAAATCTTGGTGACTTGTATTCCCCGCTAGATGACTTCTCAAATCCAACATGGACCGATCTGAGGTGACGCCTTCGAGGTTTTTACATTTAATTGAACACAACGGGATTAAATGGGTCATCTCTCATCTAATTTCATCAAGTTGGGAATAACACAATGGATTTTTGCTTCCCCGAATGAACATAGAACGCAAGCTTACCAATTTTTGCTTGGTATACCTTCATGGTTGACATTTCCTTTGACAGTGTGAAGTGACACGGAGTTTTGCCATTGATTTTAACAACACTTAAAATAATCAAGTACCTCAATTTTTATACCTCATACAATCTCCATCATAATATACTCAAAGAATGTACAAGTAAAATAATTTTAAGGAAAAAGCCATAAGTACAGAATAATGTTGAATTTACACCGATGCTGATATGACAACGATAAGCATTTTTCTCTCTGTCTTTCTTCCTATGATTCTACACCATGTGTTGTCCGTCAACATTTTCTATACTTGTAGCAGGATTGTAATTCTAATTGGGAAGATCAATCAGGTATGTCATCCGTAACCATATCATAGCCTCATGCACCAAGTAAAATAAATAGTTTCAAGATCAGGATTTACAAGTCTTATCAGTATTAGCTCATTTTTCGTTGTTCCAATATCAATTCGAAATTCAAACAGAAAATTACCCGTTCAGCCCACAATTACAAGGCAAATACAGAGAAGAAAAGCATCAGTTAACAGCTCCTTTCAACTGATTCAATTAAGAAAGTTTGAATTCAACTACAAATATATTGTAACATACATACTAATTTTATGACTGAAACAACCAGCAGAAGAAAAATGCAAACATTCAAGCAAGTCCTAAACCACTTCCCATGTCTATGGGCAAGGAGGCAGTAGCTTCATTACAGTTACAGAATATGCACGGCATACACTATTATTATGCTCTACAAATCATGATTCTACAGACCTCAACCACGTCCCCTACTAACATAGCCATATCCCCCATAACCCCTTCCACGATAAGAGCCTCGAAAACGACCTCCACGACCAGGTCCCCGACCTCCTCGGCCTCCTCCATACCTAGAAAACTCTCCAAAAGTCTGCATTCACCACATATAATTAGCCAAAGGCAAAAACTAGAATCTGAAGAGATCAACCAATACAATAATGGAAGGGATCAAGCTACATGTACATAAATGGATTACCGAGGCGCCCCCCACTTGTCAATTCAGTAATCCATTATGTAGAGTATTATGTACAACAAGAATAATCCTAATGAAAGTACCTCTGTATCTAGCTTCATCTGCTCTGAATACCTAGTTCTTCCATGATTTGGGTCATTGTCCAGTGCATTACAAGAAAGGGAATCAAAAAAGTCGTCCTTATTATAAACAGGCTGCAGAGGATAGAAGTATATTTGACAGTTGGTATATAATAGAGACCTCTATCAAGTGAACATGTAGGTCTCAACATAGACAAATGAAAGAATCACCCTGACCTCAATCTTTGGCAATTCAGCATCATCTTCATCTTGTAAATCATCTTCGTCACTGAAGTTTCCATTCTCATCCTTCAATTGAGATTTGTTACATTTTCCCAGATGACCCCAGACCTCGTCCTTTTTGAATTTCTCATTCATCGCAATGAAATCAAAATCTTCAGTGAATTTTGCCACTGGTGTTCTCTGAGAATCAAGTAGGAGCCAAACTATGGAATCATGTATGGATGAATGATATGAAAGATGAAATTGATCACCAAAAGTTCTGAAGGATAATTGTAGACGAAAGATCTACTAAATAGATGGTAGATATTTTGAATATTTAAAGAACTCTGATATCGTGAATTTTATGAATTTATGTGTACAATGAAAAAGCAAGGCATTACCCCGGGTCCAGGTCCTCTTCCTCTTCCGCCACGCCCTCTGTAATTGTTACGCATCTGATAAGTAGCTACACTTGGCAACTATGGACAGCAGAAAAATATGTTATTAGCATCTCAGCCACATTTTACAGTTTGTTGAAAGAGTCAGAAGTGAACTCACACTGGATTAACAATCTCAATCCCACCCACAGAAAAGGGCAAGAAAACAATAACTAAAGTTCCCTCTAAAATTAATTATAATGATTTTCCCTTCAAGGAAAAACATGGGAAAGCACAAGGAGAAGTTTTGAAGCTGATGCTAATAAAAACAGGACACACACGAGCAATACAGTCCACTTGTTTTTATTTTCTAGCTAACATGAATGTGATCTCAATTAGGAACTAGAATTCATACAAATTGAACTTTCAGCTACAACCTGCATATAAGATAATATTTTATGCACTGCAAAAACTAGAAAAACTAGTGTGCTTGGAAGTGCCTTTCTAAAGCCTAAAAGCACTTCCTGGAAGTCAAAAGCTATTTTGTTTAAATTATTGGCTGTTAAGATAAAGTCAAAAAAGTACTATTTAGCTTAACAAAGCTGTTTTAGAGAAGCCCAAATTTTGAGCCTCTCTAGAAAAGCTCTGATTGAGCATTTACATGAAGTTCTAATTTACATTTAATGAAGCCATTTGATGATTTTTTAAGATTTACAAAATACACATACAAAATTAAATAAATATAAAGAATATATAAAAGCACATTTATGGTCATACTGCCAAACAGTCAATTCATATCACTTTTTGGATTCACAACCAAACAGTTAAAAGATTTTACTAAAAGCAGTAAGATTTTACTAAAAGCATTGCTACCAAAAGGTCTACTCACAATAGTTGTGCCAAACGGACCAAAATCTTGTAACATTTCATAAAAAATTATATACAGCTAGGTCTAAACTTTGTGGCTATATATCCATAGATCCTATAACATCTTCAAAATTCAAGATCTAAAAACATTACAATTTACAAGCACTCTTCATCTTAATAGCATTCAAAAAAAAAAATCAGGACCTTAAAAAGGCACAAATATGTGCGTGTACATGTACATATAAGGAGAGAGGAACACCTTTTGGAATCTTGTGCTTTGGGGCAAAGGTAATATTGGTGGCTGAGTTTCAGTTGCAACTGTAACTGGTTGTAGTGGAGATGGCTTTGGTGACACTTGAACTACTTCCACATCCTTCTGAGCTGTTTGCAAATGTTGAGTTGAAGGAGCCATAGTTGGTCCAGACTGCAGCAGCTGACCAGGGGTTATAAGTGAAGGGGTGGGTGTTTCTGCAAGAACTGATCTTGATATCCCAGAAACAGATGTCGAAGTCTGAGACATGGTCTGGTGTAGCAAGACTACTGGGCCGGATATTGCACTGGGTTTGCTAGCAACCGAAGGCATTCCAGAATTGTCAGGAATTGATGAAGACAGTGGAGCCAAAGTTGACAAGCTAGAACTCTGTGTTGAAGTAGGGATGGCTGAAATAGGAGCTTTGTTTGGCATTGGATTTGACATTGTTTCAGATGCCGGTGACAGAGAATGCAGTGGAGAAACAGTCAAAGACAGAGTTGAAGAAGGTAAAGAAGAAGAGCTTAAACTAACAGAAGCAGTGCTATTAAGAACCAAGGGAGAAGGATATTCCGGCAACTTAGAACCTGGAAAGCTTGATGCTCCTGCCGGTAAAGATGAGTTAAAACCAGAATATGGCATCTGTTGCATGGACGGAGGCATTGACAGTCCAGGAGGAGGCTGAAGTAAGGACTGCTGGGGCAGTTGAGCGAGGCCATTCGGTGTGCCATAGAATCCCTGCCAATACATTGGCATAGCTATTCCACTTCCATTAGCATTTGGTGGAGGAGAAGGCCCCCAAGAGTTCAAGTTCCCTCCTGGTTGATATAAAGGCAGACCATTTTGGAAAGTTGACCCAGGGTGTCCCAACTGTGTAGAATGAGAACCAAGATCTGTCAAAGACCCAGAAACAGCTGTGGGCAAGCTTGTGGATGCAGTTGCTGGAAGAGGATAGTGAGACTGCACACGGAAACCTATAGGTTAATCAAATTAATTCAGCCCCTTGCATGTCAGCACTACAACAATCTTTATACTACTTGCCTGAATAATGGCCGGATCACTGTTTATGGGTTGTGTACTTTGAACAGGTGGAGAAGATTTGACCTGTAGATCCTGAGGAGAGCAGAATGGAAGGGAGACTTTGAGGCTAATAGGAATAGATCAAATAAATAAACAATACTGCCTAAACATTATCAGAAGACAATTTGTACAAGCATGGAAAAAGTCAGTGTATTATGCTTTTCAATAGAATGCACATTCAGTAATTTGGCAAATTGATGGTCAATAAGAATATAGAGAAATGAAGAATAAAAGAACAAGAAAAGTAAAAGGAAACATACAATAAAGAATTTAAGTGTTTATCATTCAACCAAAAATCAATAATAATCCCGAGTTGAGGCTCCCACTTCCCATTGAAATGAGACTAAGAGCATCACCAACTGTATGGTAATTGAAACCAAGAACAGGAAATTTCCCGACATATTATAAAAACCTCAATTTTTCAACAAAAAATAAGCAAGCATAAAGTTGCAATCAGATACCTTGATATCACTTCCTCTAAACAGTATGTACTCATAAATTTTGTCACCAAGAGGGACTTGTGGACCGTCCTTTTTTCGTCCTTCTGTTCCAAATGATCTCACTGCAACAAGATAACTCGACACCAACAGTTAGGTTGCATCTATATTTTAATGTATTAATCAAAGAGACTGCTGATGAAATTTACTCATCATACAAACAAATTCAAAGCTTTTGATGACTAAGCTACCTAAGTTATTGCACATTACTATACAGCCAACAGGCTTTCAGACCTGTGTAAGTTTCCAGTAATCATCATGATGTAGGTCATACAATTGAACTTCATTGTATGTTGAAGTAAACCACTTTAATTGCTATCATCTCTTCTTATAAGTAAGATAATGCAAGCCCAAGCCAACGTAATTGAAGAAACTGAGCATGGTTTACAAATTAAAATCACAAGTATTTGTCTGTATCATAAATTTTCCACAAGAAAAATTGAAAAGTTCAAATTCCTTTATCAAAGATCCGTACAGCACTATTTTTCAATTCAATTTAAAAGTTAATTATTAGCATAAATAATTGTAGGAAGCCACATATCAAATATTAATTTTCCTTATTTTATAGTTTTAAATTTATAACATAAGAAAAACTAGTAATGAAAATCAATTTTAAAAAAATCTTATCTTTCCTCAGTTTTCATGGCCAGAAATATATAAAGAGATATTTCCATAACACAAAATAATCTGAACTGCTCCCGAGAAAACAAAAGAAGAAAAATTTTATAAATTACTAAAAGTAACAAGAAAACGCTTGTAAAAGTAATAAATTTAGTAAATGAATCAGAATTATACAAAAAAACAAATATCACAACTCAAAAACTGATGGTAATTCCTATTAAACCATAATAGCCAAAAAAAAAAAAGGGAAAAGAATTAAAACAGTGGAGAAACAATCAATCAAGCATGCAAATCAACAGAAAGAGCAACTAAAATTAAAAAATAAAAATGTTATTATTCAATCAGGATAACGAAAATCTTAAAATTCCACCAACAGCACAGGAAAATGAAACTCTGGGACAATCAATCAATCAAAAAGTCAACAAAACTATAAAAACAAAAACAAAATGAAAAAATAAAAATAAAAATCTTAAAGTGACAAAAAGAACAAATACTAAAAATTTATGAATTTCTTACCGTTACGGAGGCCGATGCTGGATTCTTCAGTGTTGATGTTGTAAAGAATACCTTCGTATCTTATCTCACTCTTCGAAGTCAAGCTTATCAAGCTGCCGATATACGAGTCCGCCGTTGCACCGCCGCCAGATCTACTACTAGACGCTGTTGCTGAATTCTCCGCCGCCATTTTGTGATTCTATTCGCTACAATTCCCTGTAATTATATACATATATACACAGAGGAAATTGCAAAAATAGTATCCACTTTCACGAAGTTATTTGTAAAAAGGTGTTGCTTTGTAAAAATATTCCAAAATATGTTCCATGTCTATCTCGATAAAATTTTGATCAAAATGCCCTTGATAATAATTTAAGGAGAGCATATTTATTTGTGGCTTCTAAAAATCTCCGAGCATTTAAAAAATTAGGTGTATTGTATTAAGTTTTTAGAGTCTTTCTGATTTGCATGTAAAATATATCCAATAAAAAAATTATTTTAAGGAAAATAAAAATATATAAAGAAAATATTTTCTTTCAAAATAAGGAGAATTGCGTATATTTTAAAAAGTTAAAAACTATTTTTCATGGAAAAAATAACAATCAAACACTTCAAAATAAGAATTTGAATGAAAAACTGATATTTTTCATGGAAAATAAATGCAATCAAATACACATTTAAAGTTTTTAAAATCAAGGGATATTCAATTAAAATTTTCTAAAAGTTCGTATAAATCATAAGATATTCAAATAGGCATTGATTTTGAAGAATTCTTTACTCCCTGGACTTCTAAAGTCTTTTTGGTGAAAAATATAAATGGTAAATCTCAAACAAAATCTCTCATATACTCTGCAAATCTCATATCCAAAAAAAAAAAAAAGGACGAATTTTTTCTTTCAATTCTAGAATTTTCTCATATCTCTTCAATTTATTTGTTTTAATCAATCTATAATTATCTTATATGTACATAATTACTTTTGAATTGAAGTTATATGTAATTGTTTCAAATTCTAGAATTTCATGTAATCGGTCTATTCATTATTTATTTATTTTTATTTTTAGGATAATTTGTATTCTTAGAGTTTATGTAAAATTTGTGAAAAAAAGTTGGTTATATTCTTAGAAATTGATGTAAAAGTATTTTATTGTTTTTTTTATGCCAAAATTAAATGATTGGACCGTGAGTAGTGATTTTATCCAAGAAAGTTTTGTGAGCATCATGGTTGTTGAAAATATTAATTAAGTAGTAAGAAATATTGTGATTTCCAAGTATATAATGAATTTGTAAGATGAAAAGATTTTAAAAGTCTTAAAAAAAAAATTAGTCAAATTCTATAGAAGTTAATGAAATGCTTTCATTAATTCTTAACAAATCCATAAAAGTACATAATTAAAAGTCTATAAAATTCACAAAAGTCACCCAATTTAAAAGTCTATTAAAGCTTTTAAAAGTCCTAATTAAATACACCCCAACTTTTTCATATAATTAAAAATTGTTCACAGAACTTATAGTACATATTTGAAAAGTACTGATGTCAATCAATGCATTAAATGCTAAAATCAGTCTACCGGTGGGCAAATAAACTACTAACGGCCATGAAAAATCGATCCGAACCGTATATAATATTATAAAAATTGTTTGGAATTTATTTACTCAGCTCTCTCTAGCCATGAACTACTATTTGTCTCATCTTTGGCCACCTCTACTTCAATCGCCCAACTCGTCAATTATCAGTTATTTGGCCTAATTCCTACCTGAATGCATCTTTATCTCTTCTCTTCTCGTTTAGATTCTCACTCAAATCTTTATTCTTTCTTTTCATTTTTTATTATCTTTATATTATTTGTTCCATTGTTCATGTTCATAATTTGTATTCTTTATGAAAGTTTCTTTGTGTTGTTATTGTAATGAAGATAAGACAGAGGAAAAAGAGATCACCAATCCAGCACCTTCTAGTTGAGGAATGAAAGGAATTAGAAACAAATGGCTCTAATCGAAATTTGAACTTGGGAACGACATCTTTTTTTTTCAAGCCAAACACGCTTTTTATGGTATTTAGCAAACGAAAGGGAAGGACCAGATGCAGTTGGAAATTGTCAGAAGTATTCTTATCTTATTCCCTTTGAATTCTAAATTCGCTTCCCCTCTTATCTTCTTCTTCTTCTTGTTTTATATTTCAGTTCATTTTCCATTCAATTAAATATATCATTGCTTGGGTCACTAATCCCCAGGTGAAATTTGAGTTCTGTGAGTTGAATTGGCTTTAGTTGATTTATTTTGGTCGAAAGTAAGTTCCAACCATCACGAGTGGTATCAGAGCCATTAAAATTCTGGGCATGGATACTAGAGCCAAAGAAGTAGAGGAATATCTTAAAAAGTTGGTAACGGACATGGAGGATCTAGGAGAAGCCTTTAAAAATGTGGGAATCAAGGTAGAAAGATCGGACCACGCGTTGCAAAATCTGTGTAGCTAACATTATCGGATGGAGGCCTTGATGACAGAAATGAGGACTAATTATGAGTCCATATTAGCAATGATGGCAAATTGGAGTTGGTAAAAAGGGAAAACAAAGGATAAGCAGAAAATGGGGTCATCTACGCAATCCTCAATCGGTGAAGGATCACTTACAAAACAAATGGGAGCCGTTGACCCCAAAAAATGTTGTCAACAAAATCTCGACCTCATCCCCTCCACGTGGACATCACCTGAGCACCTTGTTAGGAGGCAAATGCCGTCGGTCAAGAAAAGATCCGGTGACCGTTTGCACTCCGACGATCAAGTCAACAGCCGGACAAGAAATATAAAATATGCAAGAGACGGAAGATGGGATTTTGGTTCAAATTTTAGAACGAACGAACGTCCCTTAAAATGAAATGGATTCACACACACACACACACACACACACACACATATATATATATAACTGGTAATGGACCAAGCACGCTAATGGGACTCGTCCAAGCCCAATATGATATGATTTTATAGGTACAAAAGTAGCCCCCAACTTTCAGTCGTATATTTATATAAGGGCCGGACTTTGAAGTATGAGCTGTCAAATAGGCTAGGTCTTAGAGATTGCCTCAAAAAGGTGAGTAACTCCAATAAGTGAGGACTTACGAATTGCCTCGAAAATATACATCGAACTCAAATAGGCGAGGACTTACAAATTGCCTCGAGAATATAATTGCTCCAATAATTGAGGATTTACGAGCTACCTCAAAAGATATGTGTACGAGCCAGAATAAGCAAGGACTTACGAATTGCCTCGAAAGATAGATACTGCATATATTTGTCAAAATTTCGATAGCATCTCCTTTGTAATATGGACTAAACCCACCTATAATACAACATAATTCTACACCACACATATATAAGATAATTTTGGGCCATTTGCCCCTCCAAATACTCACAACAATAAAATGAATAATGATGAATCATTTTTTTCTAAGCTATTATATGCAAAGAGCCTATAATGTTTCATAGCAGATGATATGATGTCGATAATAAAACGATAATGTAGATAACGTGGAACATGTACTAGCAGTAATGAAAATAGTGTCATGAGGTATGCTAGTAGTGATGTGACACGCGTACTTGACACCAATAACATAATGCAGATACTAACAGTAATCACAGTAGTCTCTCAGGTTGGGATCGAATTTTTATATGCGGGTCGAACTTGAAATATAAGCCAATGTGATGAAGCTAATGTAGATGCGAGACTCCAAATGTAAATAGTGGAGGCGATGCTCTGAATGTTAGCAGCTTGTGCTAAGCTGAAGAGGTGAGGCTCCATATGTAAGTAGCAGAGGCAATGCTCTGAATATAAGCAGTAGAAGCGATGCTCTGAATGTGTAAGTAGCAGAGACGATGCTCTGAATCTATAAGTAGCAGAGACGATGCTATGAATCTGTAATTAGCTATAATAAGCTGACATCCTTATATGGGAGTGACGCATACATCTCAAAGACTTCCTCTATGATGTTTGATTCATCCATGGAACGCTTCGTCATCGTAGGTATTAAGATGGGCAACCCCCTCCTTACGAAGCGATAAAATAGTATAAACTTTCTGAAAATTAGTATATGTAACATAGCTGAGCAGAAATAAAGCTCTGAAAGATAGACAGATATAATACAGTCGATGCTGAGGTGCTGAGGAATATTGAGCTCTTTGAAGATAGAGTTATAATGCAATATCTCGTATGGTGAAACATCTCGCAGAGTGAGGAATGACTACCGAGCTAGCAGCTCATCTTGAACTTTCGATATCTTATAAGAGGTCTTCAACCTGAACTCGACATCGGTGAGAAGTGAGGAATAAACATCTCGCGAAGCCAGTGATAAGCATCTAGCGAGGTGGAGAATAAACATTCCGTGTATAGATCTCGAACTATCAGAGTCTTACAAGTGGCCTCAGAATGACGAGGTCTTACAGCTAGGCTCAACGATAGTGAGAGGCGAGGAATAAGCATCTCGCGAAACCAGGGATAAGCATCTAGTGAGGCGGGAAATAAACATCTCGCATATAGATCTCAAACTATCAAAGTCTTATAAGCGGCCTCGGAATGACGAGATTTTATAGCTAGGTTCGACGATAGTTAGGCAGGCAATAAGCATCTCGCGAAGTCAGGGATAAGTATCTGGTGAGGCGGGGAATAAACATCCCACGTATAGATCTCAAACTATCAGTCTTATAAGTGGTCTCGGAATGAAAGTCATTATCTTAAATAAAAGTCATTATCTGGTGGGAAATATGCATAGGAACCCGTGAAAACTCTGAGAAAATGCCAGCAAAAAAGATAACAGTGTTGCTGTACTTACAGTCATTAGAGGACTGTAAATTTTACAACCCTCTCTAATTAGTGTGGGGCCCGGCCTTCTAATGACTGTACAAGTGGTATTTTTCAAAAGATAAATAATTTTGTAAGAGCCATTTATCAACATTTAATGCAAACACAATAGAGATAGAAGAACAATACACTGTTGTCCATATTTGCTGTTGCCGGGCTGCCGGCGGCCAATGGTCATCAAAGAACATGGTGTGCTACACGATAACCTCAATGGTGGCACCAAAGTCTGCAACTTTAATTGAAACAAACAACACTCATCTTTTCCGTTTTTAGTTGCTTCCCCTTTGCAATGGTGATCCCAATCTTTCCCTGTGACAATATATTTAAAAGTAAAATAGCAATAAAAGCATAATAAGGTGGAAAGCATTTTCCTTGCGAGCTAGTGGTTGCAAAAGATGTTTTTAATTTAGATTTGGAGAAAAATAATGGCTTCCCTTTTCCCTGAATTTATGCTTGGAGATGCTCTCAGATATTTGCAGTTTGATAAACACAAATGGTTGCCTTCTCTCCCTATATTTTTTGTGGTTGGATTCTTCAATTAGATGTTGGAAATTTCTTTTCAAGATCTGCTTTCAATTTTTCCCACGAAATAATTCTTGTTTGGCCCTTATTTCCAGCAAGTTACTCTTCTTTTTGGAACTTGATGCTTGAATATACCAAATAGATTTATCTCGATTTGCTCATGGCCATTTGCTCTACTCTTTATTCTTGTGGCTGGTATCTCATTTGATGTTGGATTTGCTCAAAAGAGTGATAGAATATGGCCGAACACAAGGAGCTAAACAGAGCCTCTTTCTTTGATAAACCCTTGGCCATTTTTCTCTTTCTTTTGGTAGCTGACCGTTTTTGTAAAGAAACTGTTCGGAAAAAACTACATTTTCCGGTGACTTTTTGACATGTGGTAAAATATGGTTAACGTACCATTTTCACAGACGACGTCAATCTGTTGACAACAAAAAATGTTGCCAACAGAATCTCGACCTCATCCCCTCCACGAGGACATCACCTGAGCACCCCGTTAGGAGGCAAAGGCCGTCGGTCAAGAAAAGATCCGGCGACCATTTGCACTCCAACGATCAGTCAACAGCCGGACAAAAAATATAAAAAATGCAAGAGACGAGAGATGGGATTTTGGTTCGGATTTTAGTTAAAATGAAATGGATTCACATATATATAGAAACTGAAATGGGCCAAGCACGCTAATGGCCTCGTCCAATCCCAATATGAGATGATTTTATAGGTATAACTGGAGTAATACCTCATACCTGGAAACAGTGCTGACAGATAGGACAGAGGATGGGCGTTAAGTTGCCCAAAATCGATTTTCCCTATTTCAATGGAGAAGGCCTTAGGGAATGGCTATGGAAGGCACAAAAATACTTTTAAATACACCAGGTCCCCGATGAAGTTAGAATAAGCATTGTAAAAATGTACTTAAAAGGAAGGGCAGATGTTTGGTTTCATGGATTCATCAACAACAATCCTATGCCTGACTGGAGTTTGTTCATAACTGAGATCTGCAGGTAGTTGGCTGAATCTACAGCAAAGGAAGTCATAGAAGTTTTCAGTAAAATTATTCAAAATGGAAGTGTAGCTGAATACCAGGAACTATTTGAAGATCTGAAGTCCCAGGTTATGCTTTCATTGCCACACCTTCTGAAATTATATTATATTTCTATATTCACCAATGGATTGAAGGAAGAGATTAAATCCATGGTTAAAATTGTCAGGACAAACTCTGTATCCCAAGCATTTGAGATAGCCTTACTACAAGAAAACACCATTACAGCCTTGAACAAAACCTCCAATTCCAAGCTAAACTTACTTACCAACCTAAATGGTCCAACATACCTTTAGAAACCTCTTGAACATACTCCTAAGTACCAACCTAACACCACTCATGAATCAAGCCAAAAAAACCCAAACCCACCCAATAAAGTTATAAACGAACACCCCTATTGACATTCAGACAAAGAGGAGTTTATGATTATGCTTTAGATGCTATGAAAAGTATACACTAGGGCACATTTTCAAGAATAAGATGTTGAACTTTATGATAATAGATGAAGAAGAAGTGATGGAACCGAAAGGAGAAGTGAGGTATATCAGACATTGGTGAAGAGGAGGAAGAAGAGGAAATTATGGAGATTTCCATTAATGCTCTTTCCGGGAGCCTCAAACCTAAAACCATTAGAGTACCGAGGCCGGTGAAAAGGAGGAAAGTATTTATCCTCATCGATAATAGCAGCACACATAGTTTATTGATGAAAAACTGATACAGAAGCTAAAATGTAAGGTTGAAACCACCCAGCCTATGATAATGACTGTAGCTAATGGGATAAGCTGAAGAGCAAGGAATGGAGTTTCAGTTCCAGTTGAGAGTCCTAAGGTTGGGGCAGTGACATGATTTTAGGTGTGGATTGCTTAAGCTAATTCAACCCGGTGGTTTTTTATTTCAAACAAATTAGCATCGGGTTCTGTTATGAAGGAATATAAGTGGAGTTGAAAAGTAAGGTGGAAAAGGAAGACATCCTATTGATATAAGGAGAACAAAAGAGTCAGTGGATTTATAAACAACCTTATGAGATTGTAGCTCAAATCCACTCTGTGGTTGAAGAAGAAAAATAGGTCACTCCTAAAGCCATGCAGAATATTCTTGAACATTATCATGTGGTTTTCATTGAGCCAAAGGGAATGTTACCTTCTAGATTTAATGATCATAAGATTCCACTCAAAGAGGGAGCTTAGACTTTTAAAATTAAGCCATATCGATGCCCTTATATATAGAAGACAGAATTGGAAAGGATGGTAAAAAAGATGTTGGAAGCTGGGATTATCCAATAAAGCGACAGCCCTTATGGCTCACCTGTCTTGTTTGTTAAAAAGAAGGATGGAACATGGAGATTCTGTGTAGACTATAGGTAGTTAAACAGTCTCACCATTAAATATAAATATCCTATGCCATTAATTAACTAATTAATTTATGAAATACATGGGTCTAAGTGGCTTTCCAAGATTGATTTGAGGGGTGGATATTACACTATCCACTCTTTCAACCTCGAGGGTAAGGTCATTTTGATGGGAGGTAGGTAATGAAAAGGAGCAGCCTACAGTGGAAGAAGAGATCAGCAATCCAACACCAGCCAGTTGGGAAAGGAAAGGAATTAGAAACAAACGGCTCTAACCGATATTCGAACTTGGGAACGACACCGTTTCAACATGGATTTAATTTTTATAAGTGTATTACGTTTTTCGAGCCAAACACATTTTTCTATGGTATTTAGGAAATGAGAGGGAAGGAACAGATTCAGTTGGAAATTGTTAGAAGTACTCTTTTCGTCTTTCCTTTGAATTCTGAATTTTCTCCCCTTATCTTATTCTTCTTGTTTCGTATTTTTGTTCATTTTCCATTCGATTAAATATATCATAGCTTGGGTATTAATCCATAGCTGAAATTTGAGTTCTGTAAGTTGAATTGGTTTTAGTTGATTAGATTTGGTCGAAGCTAAGCTTCAACCATCGCAGTTATGTTTTGAGAAATTTTCGAGTTTGTTGTTTTGTAAAATTTTTGAGATTGTCGTTCAGATAAGGATCCAGACTTTTGTTGCAAGTGACTCAAGTTTTAGGAGTTGAAGAATTCTAGCCTTCTTGTGACCTTCTAAATTTCTAAGTTTTTCATGTTGGATGTATACCTCTCGAGTTGTTGGCCGCTTTCTTTAAAATGAGGTGAAATAGTGAAGAAAAAAATTTATGCATAATTTAAAAAATGGCTTGCCAATAGTGAAGAACGCAGGAAGAGGTTGAGATTTTTAGTTATCTTGAGATGTGAAGGATTAAATTACTTGCACACACAAAGTGTATACTCTTATTTAAACTTTCCTATCAGTCAAAAATCTAGCAATTGATTGAAAAATGTGTTGTCAAGATTAATATACCAAAATCTGCCAACTCACATGGGTGTAAACAAATGTGTCAATCTTTATGTACATGTAGCAGAGTGCAAATGTGAATATTGTCGGTACTTATTGTATAGAATTTTAGTCATTTGCAATGCAACTGCCATAAGAAGCATTAATGAAATGGCACACACTATGTACCTTTTTCTCGTTATGAGTGTGTTTGATAGATATTATTTTGGAAGAATGTGTTTTGGAATAGTAAATTGATGGAGAATGTATGGTTGAAAAAGAAGGAAATGTTATTGATGTGATGGAAAATATTATTTTATTGAAGAATGTGTGATTGAAAATGAGTAGAAGAATGAGAATGAGAAATTTAATGTGGGCCAAACGAGGGCTAAGTTGTAACCATCATTATATCTTATGGTTTTATTTGAGTGTGTTTGATAGATATTATTTTGGAAGAATGTATTTTGGAATAGTAAATTGATGGAGAATATATGGTTGAAAAAGAAGGAAATGTTATTGATGTGATGAAAAATATTATTTTATTGAAGAATGTGTGGTTGAAAATGAGTAGAAGAATGAGAATGAGAAATTTAATGTGGGACAAACATGAGCTATGTATTAGGACGTCATTGACATTGTCCATTTATTAATTTTGTTCAATCTAATGACACAATTAAATGTCCAATTAATTGAGTAGAATTGTGCTATATAGGTTCTATTAGAAGCAAGTATACTGTCTCGTGATTCACTATGTTAATTGGGATCATTAGGTTAATTGTGCAAGCCTAGATAATTGTACATATAGGTCAAATTGCCTTGTGAGTTTTTTTCTCATTTTTTGTGGACCGTGCTATGTGATTGTTTAGAGTAAACATCCAACCTTGATTTCATTTGTGAAAGGAAAATGGCTCTTTAGAGTTTTTTATGCTGTTGGATTGATCTACTTATTTACATTGATAGTTGTTTAATATTCAATGTATACGAACAGGTTATTGTTTTGATAGCTTGATCATTGAAGCTTTAGAACTGTGTGCTGATGTTTTTTCAAACATAGATCGGCTAAGATAGCGAGCGTAATTTTCGGTGCTTAGGGCTTCTTATGATTTGTTACTATATAATTTGAAATGGGCAATGATCAATGCTTTGAAATGATACGTGTTGAATTTTTTGAGTTGGTGTGCTCGTGCGCATAGAAGGTAAGTGATGATGGAGGCTGAGATAGTCCACCATTTACACACAGACCAACTATCAAAAGATATTTTTGGTGAAAGTACGAGGAGGCATCAAACAGTGCAACACACGTTGATATCTCAATTGATAATCTCTCGGATGGTGATGCCACCATTGATAATCCCCCCAAGGATGATGCTCCACCTCCGTGCAGGCCTCGATCCTTGAGGCTTAAAATGCCCAATGCAATCATGAAGACACCGTACACATGTAGCGATTGTAAACGTCCAGTAAATGCAAAATGTTGTTGAACTTATTTCTTGTAAGATTCAGGGAAAAGAATTACAATGTCATTTTGTGAACCATCTTCAATTCCAAGTTTCCAACCACTGATGTTGCAGTTCGATTATTGGATGTAAATTTGATTTTGATATGAATGTTAAGTATGTTTGATTTTTGTATGGTATGCATTTTGGTTATGTTAATAGTGACAAGATGCGGTAGATAGTTTAAAGTTCTTTTGTCGATTCTTGTATAGCATGTTTCACCATTGTGGAACTATCATTTTTGACAATTGAAATGTCAAGCGTCGAGATTAACCAGAACCAAATGTTGAAAACTACTTTTTCAAATGCCAAGAAATTTATGAAATGTAGGGAATGAATGAAAACTTCTGAACCAAAATCTCTCATTCTAGAATGATAAAATGTCCATGTTGAGATTTTTAGGTATATATCAAATGTCGACAACCAATTTTCAATTGTCGAGAACAAATTAAGCCCCTGTTTGAGCTGTATTATTCCACCAAAAAAATGAATTAATTGACCGTTGGACACACTATCCAATGAAATTGTGTGAAAAGCAAGTCAAAAAATCAAGCTGGTGGGGCCCTTTAACGGTAGAAAAATATATTCTT
>CAIGRL010308350.1:0-15697 GCA_903798325.1 Fraxinus xanthoxyloides
TTGTTTGAGGGTTTTGAGTTGAGTTCGAACATTCTTGTTGTTCTGTTACTCTACTTTGCCTATTTTGGTCCATTATTAGTGGATTCGAGTTATATCCAAACGAATGCTCAATGGGGGACTAAATGTTAGAAGCGGTCGCTGAACCTCCGGGGCCTTAGGCAAAAAATTCCTCGTGTTATCTTTACTTTCTACATTTAATTTGAGTATATTTTGTTTTGATAATGGTTGAATCACAAGTTGAGCAAAACTCTGGGACCAACACAAAGGTTACAAAGAATTTATATCATGTTCGATGCCATCACATATTTATATGATTTGTAATGTTCGGGATTAACTTCTAGATAAGATAATTAGAGATGGCATTAGAGTATATAAATGTCTTAGTTACTTATTTAGGAAAAAATATGAGAGAAAGTTAGATATAAACGAACAATTTAGAAGTGCACGTCATAATCGTGTTAAAGACCGAACTTAAAGTAAATTAATGTATCGGCCTTCTAACAATTTATATTGTTTAGATGAGGGGTTCAAACTACACGTTATACTTNTCGTGTTATCTTTACTTTCTGCATTTATTTTGAGTATATTTTGTTTTGATAATGGTTGAATCACAAGTTGAGCAAAACTCTGGGACCAACACAAAGGTTACAAAGAATTTATATCATGTTCGATGCCATCACATATTTATATGATTTGTAATGTTCGGGATTAACTTCTAGATAAGATAATTAGAGATGGCATTAGAGTATATAAATGTCTTAGTTACTTATTTAGGAAAAAATATGAGAGAAAGTTAGATATAAACGAACAATTTAGAAGTGCACGTCATAATCGTGTTAAAGACCGAACTTAAAGTAAATTAATGTATCGGCCTTCTAACAATTTATATTGTTTAGATGAGGGGTTCAAACTACACGTTATACTTTACTTTTGAGTTGGTTTTTCCTGTTTTTTATTCTTAGATCGCCCTTTCATGGGCCAACAAGCTTTTTTTAAGAAAAATTTGAGTACCAAATTTAAGTTCAAATGAACCAAATTAAACAATGCAATATATGGATAGTCACCTCTAACCGCATTGACATGCATATATTGCAACAACGAAAAATCAAATCTTATTAATAATAAATATGAGATCAACTTCGTGACTTCTTCTTCACCATTTTACTATATTGATTGCTAGATCGTCTTGAAGGTATTCTAATAAAAACTAATTCATGGAAACTTTGTGAGGATACAAACCCCAGCATTTTCAAAGGGAATTCCATTTTATTTCCTCTAACCAATCTAACTTGTTCACGGGTTATCAACTGATGGATGGTGGCGGCTTCCTGTCCAACTCTGGAAAGTGCAAAATTGGAAGCTTTGGGCCAACAAAAAGCAATTACTCAAGGCATATGCATTTTCAACACAGACAAAATAGCACCATGTCCATATGACCCCAGTAATTAAATTAATTTTTGACGTATTATTTTCACAATAAATACATAAAGTAAGAAGCGGCAGAAACAGCTCAAAATCATTTATAATTTGGATTAGGACCGCTCAATCAATTTAAGCCTAAGCATGAAGCTATAATCTCATCTAGTTGCTGGAAATCAGGTCAAGCATCCCTATAAATTTCAACTAGACCACGTTCTTAGTTGTTCTCAATCCCAGCAATCTATTCACACACACTTTAGCCTTTTTTTCCCACATTAGTAGTCTCAAAAATGGCAAATGCTCGAATTGCTAGATTTATAACTGAAGTAGCACCACCACAGTTTGTCAGCGTCATGAGGCACCAACCATCAAAGATGTTAGACACAATTCACGAAGAAGAAAAAGAAGCCCGTACAAATGATTCTCTGCCTCCGTTGCCAAAGAAGCTATTGACATCCTCATTTTGTACTAATTCTCCTTCTTCTATAACAGCCAACTCAAAGCATTTTCTTCGTGAGGTTCAGAGGTCTTTATCTGTATTTCGAGATTAAAATCCTCCTGTTTGTGCTTATTCACTGTCCTACTGAAATTTCAGTCATTTGTCTAGTCCACAAATTTTGGTTATGTTATTTGAATATTGGAGTCTTCATAACTTGGATAGAGGATCCAGATATGTGACTACATATCTTTCACGAAGTGCGTATTTGGTACACAATATTAGACAACAAAGTGATGTAGATTTTAGCTTCTTTTTCTTCTTTATTGCAATCCAGTACTATCCAATTCTGTTACCAAACAAGGCACAAATGTTTTCGTGTGAGGAAGACTGGATGACCATATTGTAAATCTACTTGGATATGTAAACTGATGTATTAATTCTTTTTTCTTCTGCTACATAGCTGTCAGAGATAAAAAGAAGTACAAAAAATGATAACACAAGTCTTAGATAACATTTATCACCTTAGATAGCATCTATCAACTTATAAGTATTATAATTATCTGTATGATAGATTGTTGTAACTCAGCAGAAGTTGTCTTTAAGAGTTAAAACACTTGTATTCCAATAAAGATCACTCGAAAGATCAATGAAGTATGGTTATTTATTCTCTTAAACTTCTTTCTTCTTTAGATTTTACATGGTATCAGGACCTCAATCCAAGAAGGACGCTATGACCAATGAGTCACCACTGCTCTTCCATCATGATTGGCGGCACCTCTCTCGGTCACTACCTCCACCGGCGCCACTTCATCATCATATTCCTCCACTATTTTGTCCTTCATCTCCATTAATTTCACTGCACAAACATGCCTAAAGCTTACTACTTCAAATTCCGCCTCTTAGAAAATTCAATTTCATACCCTCGTCGTCGGTTACGGTCTTATGGGTTGTTGATGGCCGTAACCCGTGTCCACGTCAAACTCTCACTAACAATGGCCTAACCATTGAAAATAAGGACTACTCACTTCATATTCATCAAGGTCAACTCATTCTTAACGTCGTTGTCACATCTCCCAGCCCTAAATTCAACCCCACTTGGAATACAGGATTTTTTTTACAGGTATTGTATAGACAACACACATGGATGGGGTCTACGCATTTTTTTTTTAATACATGTGGGGCCGCCACCTTGTGAGGGGCCTGTAATGCCCCTGTGAATAAATCCCCTGTACATGGGGATTTATGTTTCCTTTTATTGCTTCCTACACCTCATTTCGTGATGCTTGGATTACCCTAGCCACTACGTCTGCCAAACCATCTCTTGGTCGAATAATGCAAATCAAATCCTAAATTGTCAATACAACATAAATGGAACTCAATCCATTACTTAATATATTCAGCATCTCAAAGGAAAAATTGATGAACTTACTTTTCTTGATTTCCCTATGCACACTGAAGACTTAACCACTACTATTCTTGACAGTTTACCATCAGAATATAAAGATAGCGTCATGTAGAACACAATCTAGCAAGAGCGAGATTGGAAAAAAGAGAGAGGAAGAGATAGAAGAAAGAGAAGAGGGAGACAATAAAGAAAATTTAAAGTAAGAAAATATTAGTTTATTTTTAACTACTACGCCCTGAATACTAACGGACCCAGAACATGACGTGCACTATGGACCGATATCGACAAGAAGTTGGACCTACCCCAAAGGCTACTAGAATACGCAACGTATTATGACTTACTTTTTAAGAAAGTTTTTAGCTATACCCCCAGTAATTTGGACTGACCTAATGAAAATACACCATATTCCACACAATAATCACCATAAATTGGAACCATTTTCCCTTTCATTAACCACAAGAAAAAAATTCAATAGGGATAAGCAAATGATATATCCAAAAGTGAATGTGTGTCTAAAAATAAAGACTACATGTTCCATGAAATAAGTGATACTAACCAATTCTATCGAGGTCTCGACTCTACAATCAATTGCTCAACTTCAAGAGCTACCCAACAACTCAACTGCAATCTGATAAGAAAAATCGTGAGAAAATATATGGGTTGATATATTAAGTGAGTGAGTGGAGAATTTCGAAAATAATTATATTTTCTCATTTATATATATTTAACGAAAATCAAATTCATATTCCTTAACAATTCAGAGTATGTTGGGGAAATGAAGATTTACAAAGATGCGGGTTTGCGAAGGAATGGCAACTGGGTGGGGTATACGAAGGGTTGAACATTCTCACCCGTCCTGTCAAGGTATTTTTGTCATCTTACCCCGTCCACATACCTAGTTAAAGTGGGACGGAGTGGGACCGAGATGGGGCGAGGCAAGGCAGGTCCCTGCCCCATTTATCATCTCGTTTATTTTTTCTTTATTTATTTGTTTGCTTTTTAGTAAGTAAATATTATTTTTTTTAAAATTTTTAAGAACAACTTATTTTCTCTTTAAAAATGATGACAAATAATTTATTTTTGTTTGATAAAAAGTTTAAATTTAAGGGCGAGGGCTATATTTCTTAAACGTGTCTCGTCCCTGTCTCGTTTATCCGGTTAGGTAGGTAATTCCCCTCCCATTTGAGGGTGGGACCCTCTGATATCGGGTTGAAAGAGGTTTTATTTTATTTTTTTTTTTATTTTTTTTATTTTTTTTTTTTGCCATTCCTAGGTTTGCGAGATACGTGAGATGACGGGTGATAATGTGACATCAAGATTTTTGATATGGAAAAGTCCACATGTAATAAAATAATACTTGAAAATAATAATTTAAAATTGATTGCAAAGTTTTTTGCCGATGATAATTTTTATAAAACTGTCGTATGAAATTTAATTATCGATATAAAACCCATCACAAAATTAAGCAATGAAATAAGAAATATATACTCAAATTTTTTTTTCGATAATTATATAAAAACTTAAAATTTAATTTTACGAATTTATTTTCAAATATTAAACTAATAAATTTAATATATGGACAAAATTTAAACTTCATCTGCTTCCAGTGTGCTGGGTACTTTTTATGGTTGCTCACATTGTCAACTACATTGTTATCGATAATCTTCGATTGAGGTATGTCAACGATTACCATCAAATCGTTGTCAACAATCTTGACTCATTGACAAAACTTTCTTTAATGATAATTGTCTTCATTAATTTTGTTTTTATTATTTTTATAAAATCGTGCATTGCAGTAATTTTGCTTAAGATCCCCAAGTTACTTGAATAACCTCTATATACGAACAACGTGTTTGATAAATAATTTTAAATGATACAAAAGATAGTGTTTTAACTTTTTTATATTGTTCAATGATCTACACATTCTTTATATGCGAACTTACGAGTAAATTACCTTTGCTATAGCATCAACAATTACAAATTTTTTATTCCAATATTTCCTTTGGTCGACCTTTTCATTGACGGATGTTAGCAAAATCAGAAGAACGAGAGGCTCCAATTAGTTAAGAAAACTGTAGTCCGAATATTAAATAGTTTCCATGTGCTTCAAAACTATTTGTATTTTCATTAACTTAAATCTGATATTCAATTTCAAAAGGGAAATTACTATAAAATAATTTTTTAAACTGTGCTGCGAATTGCCCAAAGGTACAGCCTGCCATGGATACAAGGATATTAGATAGTAGAGATCCGACGGGGAATGGTTGTGTGGGGGATAGGAGATCCATGACAAAACTATATGTGATCCGTAAAGGAATTCGACGTCAACGTTTAGATAAGATAGTTCAAGTCGTATTAGAACATACACTTGTCTTAAGTTTAAGCCTTGTAAGTACTTATTTATGAAAAATATATATGAGAGAAAGCTTACAGTAAACGAACAATCTCAATCTGTGGATGATGAATCTTGTCAAAGATTGAACTTAAGTAAATAAATGTGTTGATCTTCTAACAACTTAAACCTAGACGAGGTGGTTCAAAATTTGTAACCTATTCATGGAGCTTTTATTATTGTTGTCTTCTCTATTGATCAAAGTGCACATCATACTTTACTTTTGAGTTGATTTTCCTTTTTTTTTAATTCTTAGATTGCCCTTTCGTGGGCCAACAAGCTACTTCTCTAAAAATTAATTGCAAATGAACCAAATCAAACAATGTAATATATGAATTGTCCACCTCTAACCATGTAGGCATACATATAGCTACAATGACAAATGAAATCTTAGAATTATTCTGCTTGTACTGATAATCGATACAAGTAGTTTGACATCTGTCTCTTGATTTGAAACAATTCAACGGTCATTTGCGAAACTACTTGTACAGATTATATGTACAAGTAGCAAAGCTCGAAATCTTATATTTCTAGTCATAAAAATGTATGTCAAAGTTAACAATTAAAGGATTTAATGGCAATAATTTGTAGGATTAAAAAAATCTTATGAAGATCACCAAAAGCAAAGTGAATTTTCAAATGAACAAGTGAAAAAGAAATGATTATGTAAATGGACAAAACTTTCTCTCAAAAATTGGATGAATAATCAATGTACAATTTGATGTGCACAACATATATTTATAGGTTTCAACCATCCCACACGAAGTGGTTCAAAGCTCAAATCAAGAGGTGCAATGCTTTATCAATCAACCACTAGAAAATTCAAAAAAACCATAGGCCATAACTATACGGTCGCATAGTTATAACCTTCTCTGAATTTCTTAATCGCGCTTATGCGACCGCATGCATAACTGCTTAGGCCATTTTCATGGCGTCATTTTCTTTTTTCATTTACCCATGATTCATCCATCCATGAATTTTGAACAACAAGATTCCAACAATTCTCCACTTGTTCAAAATAAATGTTAATCACATAATCAAATATCGACACTCACGCATAAGAGTCAGATATCTTTCGATTTGAATCTAACCATAGTTTAAATCTCATAAAGCATTATCGAAGTTCCAAGTAACTAGAAAGCTTTGAACCAGTTATTTCTTGTGACAATATCGATAAAATCACACTCACAAGTGTTAAATTTTCACAAGTTTATCTAACTCGCTTAGTGCTAATATGACCTTACACTTATCCTTTTTTTTGAACTTTTAAAGAGAGACAACTCCGACTCCCTAATGAGACAGCACCATCTCAAAATTAACATAGGTAAATTTCTTCTAGTAACAACCAACACTATTTACCAAAGATAGGGTTTAACAAATTTAATAGTGTTGAAATCCATCCGCTTATCGAATGATTTTTTGTTATCATTTAAACCTAAATATACTTGTTTAGTATATTTTTGGTAGGGTTGCTATCGTTGGTGGATTTAATTAATAAGTTTCAACCCCATCCTACTTGATGTCAATCTTACTAACTCTCTCATGAGAGATTTAGTAAACAGATCAACTAAGTTCTCATTAGACTTAACATATGTAAGAGAAATTATTTCATGCTTTATTAATTTCCTTACATTCTCGTGTCTTAGACTCATGTGTCAACACTTTTCATTATATATTTCCTTATATGCTTGAACAAGAGTAGTTTGACTATCACACAAGATAAATATTGAAGAAATATCCTTTATGTCTAAAGATATTTCATATAACAAATCTTGTAACCACTCAACTTCTTTTTCGGTTTCGGTTAGTGCTACAAATTTCGACTACATTGTTGAGAAAGTAATACAAGTTTGTTTTTTAGACTTCCAAGAAACTGCACATCCTCCAAGAGTAAATACTTAACCTAAAGTGGACTTATTTTCTCATGCACTTGATATCCAACTAGCATCAGTATATCCTTCCAAGATTTTAGGGAACTTTGTACATTGTAGTCCAAGATTTTTTTTTTAAATAATCAAGAACCCTACTGATGGCCTTCCAATGTTCAAAACTTGGATTGCTAGTAAACCTACTTAGTTTACCACGGCAAATGCTACATCAGCTCTTGTACATTGCACTGCATACATAAAACTTCCAATTACACTTGTATATTCTATTTGAGCTATTGCTCTACCATCGTTCTATATGAATTTGATACTTGGATTTAATGGGGTATTTGCTTCTTTAATGTTCAATTGTTTGAACTTATTTATCATATTTTCAATATACTATGATTGGCTCAATGTAAAACCCCCACTATCATTTTTAACTTTGATATCAGGATTAGTATCTACTTGTCCAAGATCTTTCATTTTGAACATGAAGGATAGAAACCTCTTCATTTCTTTGATACCGTCTATATTGTTGCTAATAATCAATATATTAATGTGATTATATTATCACTTACTTTAGTATATAGACATTTATCCACTGAATTGTTATTAAGACATTATTTTAAAGTCAGATTTCTCGTGCCACTTTTTAGGGGTTTGTTTAAATCCATATTAGGATTTGATTAGTTTGTACACCTTATGTTCATTTTTCGGTAGAACAAATCCTTCTGGTTGTTCCGTATAGACCTCCTCTTCGAGATCTCCATTTAAGAATGTTTTCTTTATATCTATTTGATAAACATGTAAGCCATAAATAGATGCTAGTGCAAACAAGATCTTCTAGCCACGGGTGCTTATGTGTCAAAGTAATATATTCCTTCCTTTTAACAATACCAGCTACTAATCTAACTTTATAGATATTAAGTGTTCCATTGGAATTATATCCAATGGATTTAAAACACTTTGGTAAATAAACTATATCCCAAGTGTTATTTGAAATGATAGAATCAATTTTATTATTTATCGCCTCTTTCCAAAATATGCAATCTCTGGAAGACATTGCTTCATTATAAGTTTTAGAATCACTTTCAACTTGAAAAACATCATTCATATCTCCTTCCAATAAGCAAAAAAAAAATAAGTTGGGAATCCAATTCATCCAATTCCAGACCTTTTTCTTTTCTAACTCTTTTACTTCTTCGATGTTCACTGTCAAAATCTCTTGTAGATGTCTCCTCTTGTGATTTTTTAGAAAATAAGTTTCATTTCGAAATTTCTTGTTGGCAATACATTCTCAAAAAACTCCACATCCCTTGATTCTATTATAACATTTGATTCTAAGTTTAGTAGCCTATAGGATTTGCTATTTAAAGATTATCCCACAAAGGCACATTTAATACCTCTAGGACCTAATTTAGTTCTTTTGAGAATCCATATTCTTGTAATAAGCAAGACACCCCTACACTTTGAAATAATTAATATTTGGTTTCCTACATTTTCATATTTCATATGGAGAAACCTTATCATTTTCAAAAGAATCATATTTACTATATGACAAGCACTAAGTAAAGCTTCACCCCATAAGTTATATGGTGAAGCAAAATTCAATAACATGGCATTTATCTTTTCTAAGAATGACATATTCTTTCTTTCTGATAGACCATTTTGTTTTGGTGTTTGTGGTTCAAAATATTGATGTATTATTCCATTTTGTTCACAAAACATATTGAATTTATTAGAAAAATATTCTCCACCTCTATCGCTTTTTAGAGTTTTTAGTTTCCTTCCTTTTGATTTTTGACTTCAATTTTATATATTTTAAAGGCACTAAAAGCTTCATCGTTATGCTTTAACAAATATACATAAGTATACCAAGCAGGGTTGGACCTGTGTTTCACGGGACATGAGGCGAACTTCAAGATTTGAGCTCCTAAGTCTACCTGATTTAATAATTCCATGAGAATTCGCTATACCTCTCTATCGGCTCCAATTTGAGCATCAAACCTAGAACTAGCAATTGCATCAACCTCGTCAATGAAAAATAATTGCAGGGGTATTTTCTTTTGCAAGCTGGAAAACATCACGAACCATTCGGGGGCCCGTATGTATTGTCAAAATAGAAAAGTTTTGTGTAAATTCAAGAAGAAAGTATAAGCCATAAGGTAAATGCACAGTAATTAAAGTCTCCAAATACCCATAAACAGTATCACCTAATCTATCCGTGAAATTTCAGTATAAAGGTATTAAAAACTTAAAATATACTCTCAATTGTATTACATTGCGACAAAAAGTGGTAATGGGTAGAGAACAATTTCCCCATTTCTCAACGGTCAAAACCCACAAAAGTTTATAAATAAGATTATAAAAAGGCCGAGCTAGCTTACTATCGTTTGGAAAATGAAAATCCAAAAGTAAAATTGTAAAAATAGATTAGAAAAATTGTCAGAAATTCAATGCTAGATATACAAACTCAGAATAGAAATTCACGTGGAATTTATGCCCGTGCGATTGGTTTCATAAATTAATAGAAAGAAGAAAAATTGTAATACTCAATGTAAAGTGTAAACAAAATACTCACAGTGTTAGGGACACTAGAAAACTGGAGATTGAGACCATTGAGTGCAGACTGAAGACGGAGTGCAGGCACTAGTCACGGTGACACGGCCTCACGATTTCCTCTCATGTGTGTCATCTGCAGGAGGTAAGTGAACGGGTGAAATTGAAGGCTGAAGTGAAGGGCTGAATGCTTAGGTTATATAAGAAAAATGGCCCCCTAAAAAAGCTGGGCCTGAGGCGGAGGCCTCTCGGGACTTTTCCCAGGTCTGGCCCTAATACCTAGAGCAATCATCAATGAAGGTAATAAAGTATCTATTACAACCTCTTGTTAGCATGTCATTCATGCGCCGTTCATCCTGTTGAGCTTTGATCTCACTAAGTTTTGCTGCCTACATTGGAATGAATAAGATCTGGTAAGTTCGTTGTTCTTACTACACTATGAAATGGCTTTTTAATCATCTTTGATTTAACACATGTTTTACATTTTTCTAAGTTATCAAATTCACATTTAATCATTCTTTTTCATAGTGCTAACTCCTATGTGTGCTAATCTACCATGATATAAATTAAATGAATCAGTAACATAGGCAAATGATTTATTTTTGTTATTAGAACCATGCTCAAAAGTATAAAGTTTGACCATTCTCTTAGTGGAATAGCGGTTTCCAACAAAATACTCATTATGGATTAGTACAAGTTTTTCAAATTCAAAAACAGACTTAATTCCTGGTTTTCTAAATAGGACTCCACTTGCAAGGTTTCTATTCATTTCTGGTACATAAAGAATAATTGTCAAAGTGATCTTCTTTCCCTTGGATTGCATTGATTTGGCTCACCGCAGCGATAATCTCATCAATGGAATTTACTTGGCATTTCTTCTTTTGTTGTTTCCTATGCATGCAATCTCTTGCATAGTGTCCTGATTTTTCACAAATATAGCACGGTCCATTGGATTTGTTTTTGAACTTTCCTTTATCCTTTTTGGGACCAGAGATTTCCCTTTCTTCTTGTACTTGTTGGATTTCTCCCCATTGTGCACGACATTGGCTTTTGAAAAGCCATCATAAGAACTTTCAGTCTTATGCTTGCCCTTGATTTTTCCTCTATACGAAGATGTTTTTGAATTTTTTCTAAAGAGAAGTTTTCGGAATTGTGAAAAATCTTCTATCCTTTCCAAATTTCTAGAAGTTTAGCAATAATATCTCCCACTTGGAAAGATTCGGGAAGATCGATTTTCACCGCTTTCAATTTGTTGACAATGACTTGCAATTCATGTACTTGAGGCAATAAAGAAATATTATCAAGCATTTTGAAATTGAAATATTTAGAAATTAAAAATTTCTTGGTACCTTCCTCCTCGACATTATATTTGTTTTCAAGTGCATTCCAGATTTTCTTAGCCGAAGTAGTGTTGGTGTAAAGATCATATAATCGATCCGAAAGAGCATTTAGAATGTGACCGTGACATATCAATTCATCATCTTACCTTTTCTTTCTTTTTGCACGAACTTCATTGATATCTTCTTCGGTTGCATCGGAAATTGGTTCCTAGTTTGGATCAAGTTTATAGAAGATTTTTAACGCCATTAGTAGGAATATGGCTTTGTCTTGTCATCTTGTGAAGTTTGATCCATCAAATCTATCCAAGCACACCAAATCTTGATTCATCAACTTAATGGTAGCAAGTGTAGTTTTTGTTTCCATCACAGTAAAATGAGATTATCATTTGAGAATATTATATAAAAAAAAATACAACAATTGGAGAAAAAACGAAGAAAAAGAAAATGATGAATATAAATCCGGTAAAGGCTTAAACACGAAGATTATATCGTTGTCCTCAAATGATATTTGCCTCATTTTTACATTGGTTTTAAGGATTTAATGACAAATAGATTGTAGGATTAAACAAACCTTATGAAGATCACCAAAAGTAGAGTGAATCTTCAAATGAACAAGCGAAAAAAAATGATTAGGTAAATGGACATAAATTTCTCTCAAAAATTGGATGAATAATAAATTTAAAATTTTTTGTGCAAAACAAATATTTATGGGTTTCAACCATCTCGCACGAAGTGGTTCCAAACTCAAATCAAGATGTGCAATGCTTCATCAATCAACCACTAGAAAATTTTAACCCAGCCAACAGTCACATTTTATAACTATGAGACCACATAGGCTATAACTATGTGGTCATATAGTTATAACCTTGGTTGCCTTTGAGTTTTTTGATCGCGCCTATGCAGCCGCATGCATAAACGCATAGGCCATTTTCATGGCGTTATGTTCCTTTTTCTATCATCCATGATTCATCCATTCATGAATTTTGAACAACAAGATTCCAACAATATGCGTACTTGATAAATTACCTTTGCTACCGTATTACCAATTACGAATGTTTTTTACAATATTTCCTTTGGTCAGCCTTTATATTGAACGATGTTAGCAAAATCAGAAGAACAAGAGACTGCGATTAGTCAAGAGAACTGCATTTCAAATTTTAAATAGTTTCCATTTGCTTCAAAACTATTTGGATTTTCAATGACTTAAATATGATATTCAATTTCAAAAGAAAAGTTACTATATAATAATTCTCTAAACAGAGCGCTTGTAAAATATTGAAAACTGGAAAAGACAAAATTGTGTCTTATAACAATAATAGTTTGTACCATCAATCTGATATTAATACATCATAAATGTCCTTTAATGAATAACAAACTCATTATAATTGTTTTATAGATATTAAGACAACTACTTCTTCCAATTAGTTTGAAGGATCAAATGAGCCCACATGTTTTGTACATTACACTAATTTGCAAATTATATTATGTGAAGCTTTGCCTGTAATTCCTAGGGGAAATGACAGTTGAAAGGAAATATGAGGAGATGAAAAGAGGAACGAAATAGAATTGTAAAATAATTTTATTTATTTATTTTAGTTTTAACCTTTTAAGTTTTATTAGCATTTCAATTGAATCTTGAATGCCAATGCCAATCCATTATGAGAAAATAATCTGGAATCATGTTTTTTCAATTTTAAATTTTATTAATAAGGCAATCATTTATTTTTTTTTATTTTTTTTCAAAAATCAGATGATCATATGAATTTTATTAACATGTCACGTATAGATTATGTCTCAATCAGAACATCATAATAAGTTACAATCACACAATTTATATGTTGCAATCATTTATTAGAACAGATCATGGTCACACACCTGATTTTTGAAAGTTTTTTACAACTGTTAATTTTAAAATTATATTTTGAAATTATTCTTATAATGAAATTCTCACATTCATTATTCATCCTCCTCCGCTTTATTCTTCTTTAATCAATTAAAGTCATTGAAAATTACTGGAAAATATGGATTTAACGTTTCATTATAAACAAATCAAGTGATTAAAAAAGTTATTCAAAAATCAAGTACTAATTAAATAATATCATGTAAAATATATATTTTAGTATATTGACATATATTAATATATGCAGACAAATCTATGCATTTCATGTTTGAAAATTATCATTAGTCCAATTCAATCCAAAGACAAATAGTATAAGAGGAAAGAGAAAACGTGATGTCACTTTCAATTTCAGGAAATTTGGCCAAATAGGCGGGTTGTATAAAGTGTTTGGAGAAATGGCCTTTGACCAACATTAACAAAAAAGAAAAAAATTCAAGATATTTTAATTGATCAAACGACAAAATTATCCTTTAATTAATAGTAAAATATTCACCCAGTTTCCCTCATTTTCACCTCCTCCTTTCTTCTTCAAGTTCACCTTGAAACCATTTTCTCTAAATTTAAAACTAACGTCTACTTCTTCACCTCAATTTCTTGTGCATTTCAAGATTACAATAATTTTCGTCTTCCATTCAAGTTTATTTCACACTACTTCATCCCTTTTTGTTACAAATTGGCATGGTAAAAATGTGATTTTTCCTTCAATTTTTTGTTTTCATTTTGAAATGTGATTTTGTGCTTCAATTGGAGTAGAAATTACATGAAAAGTATAAAAAATGGATTATTTAAGATTTCATAGTTTATTTTCAATGATTTTAGTTGAGTTTTTCTAACATTGATAAATTTTTGATACATTTGCCATTAGCTCATTAAGGATTGATTAATTCTCGAACATTTGCTACAATATTATATGTGTTCATTGGATATTCTAATGTTTCAACATTGACAGGCTAAGGTTGTTGTTGACAAAGAAGTTGGAGCTGATGCTATTTCTCTTTATTGATGTTAATAGATTTGATTCGATCTTTTCATATTTTAGTTTCTTTTATTCATTGTCTTTCTATTATTACTCATTTGAGAAGATTTATTTTAACGGGTATATCAGATGCTCATTGAATACGATCAAGTCAATGAAGTCCTTGGAATGTCTTGTTTGATTATGGCTCACTGGAAAAGTAACGATGAAGACATTAGGTTACGATAGTTTTTTTCTGGGACAGTCTGTGCAAAAGTCATAGAGTTGGGTTCTAATCATGAGGCACGTTCATAATGGAGCTTTTGGGAAGTCTTCAGGACTTGTGTCTCTATTAAAATTCATTGTTTCTCAAATTATAGATAATCATTAGTGTTAAGTGCATAAGCACAAGTCATAGGAAGAAATAGAATCAGAAGTGGAAGGAAAATTGATTGTTTCTTATATTTGTTAGAAAATATAAAATTACAAATATTATTTGAGTTAGATTATGTAAGTTGAATGTTTACAAGCTTCCATGATTACGATACAAGTGCCGTTATAGGACTTATAAGTTTCCATGAGAACGACATAAATAACATTACTGGACTTATAAGCATCCATGAGAATGACACGAGTGTAGTTATTAAAATGAAAATGTCCTTGAGAACAACACCATTGCCATTGTCAACTTGTAAAAGTCCAATATATCATTTCAATATTTCTTTATCACAAGTCCATTCCTTGAGTTCGTTGTGTCGGAAACAAATCAGAATATAGGAGAGAATAATAGAATAACACAAGTGTCGTTACTTAGAAGAAAATTACCCTTATGTCGTTCTATTTGTAAACACGATTATAAGCAACAATTGAAACAAAAAGGCCTTGTGCCATTTTATCTATAAACACGAGAACGGTCATTGTACAATTTTGAGATGAGAACATCGATTAAAACGGTATAATTATCATTTATGTTTGTAAATGTGTTCATAAGAATGGTACTTGTGCCGTTACTGAGAAAAGAATGTCTATTATAACGGTGTAAATGTCATTATGCTTGTAAATATACTTGTCCATTAGAACGACACTTGTGCTGTTATTGAATTGAAAAGTTCTAAGAGAATGGTACAAGTGTCGTTTAGAGGATGAATGTCCTTGATAATGGTACTTGTATCATTACAGAGATGAAAAGTTCTACAAGAACAATACAACTGTCGTTATCGAAATATAACTTGTCCATGAGAACAACACTTGTGCCTTTACTTTGAAGAAAACAACACTTGTGTTGTTCTGTCCATAAACACGACTACAAGCATACACGACCAATCCATACTCCGAGAATCAATAAGTTGAACTCATTTCAGTTGCAAAATGGACTTGTCGTCTACAAAAGTTGAGAGATGTACTCATTAATTATATTTTC
>CAIGRL010308375.1:0-14166 GCA_903798325.1 Fraxinus xanthoxyloides
TTACATAGCGGATAGCCCTTTACTAGATAACATCAAATCATTAAAATCGACTTTCTTTCAAGCTCGACCATAAATTTTGTAGTTAAACTCCTTTTGTCCTTTGATGGTCAATTTCCATTTAGTAAGAGCAAACTTTAAGACTCGTTTGATTTGTGTTTCAATTTTCAATTTTGAGTTTTGAATTCACTTTCAATTTTTTGCTTCGAATGTCTATTTTAAAATTGTTAACAATGCATTTTATTTGTCATTTTGAAAAATTATTTCTCAAAACTAAAAATTAGAAAACATGTTTGGTTCAGATTTTTGAAAAATTATTTTCCGGCATTTTATTACGTTAAATTTGATTATTTAGTAAAAATGGAACAATATTATATTACTATATTATCAAGTAATATACACATTTAAAGTTGATGAATCTTACAATATTTATTTTTTTCACTACAAAAATAAGATAAAATAATAAATTAAGTTCAAAATATAGGAAAAAAATAAAAATTAATGATGTACACTGAAAATATTTTTATTCGTATTAATTGAATATTTTTTTAGCATTTTTATTTAAATAATCATTAAGGGTGAATTATTTTATTGTTTCTTAAAATTTTTATAATTTCTTTTGAGTTTTTTTTAAGAAATTTTTTATTTTATTGTTTAGAATTTATTGAAATCAGTTTTTTGAAATTTTAAAAAATTTATTTGTTAAAATTTAAAATTTTCATTTTTCAATTTTTTTTAATTTAAAGTTTTTATTAACATTTGTTTTTTCGTGTTTTCAAAATTTTCGTCCAAAAACTCAAAATGTTAAAAATACGTTTTGAATTTTCATATTATATGTTTAGTATTATTTTCGAAAATATGTTTTTAGAAATGTCATATCAAAAACGTTTTCAATATTTCACAAAACTGAAAACTAAAAAAAATTTGAAAGCAGCAAACCAGCGAACTTTTAACGATTTTTCTAGATGGACAACATAAGATGCTCTGAAGGATTTGTTTTTGTTCCAAAAAAAAAGTGTGAATGTTGTTAGGTGCATAATGACATAAAAAATTCTTGTTGTACAACAGTACAAGTGAAAGGTTGAAGAGTTTATATATACATATTTGCTTTATGAGATTTTTATTTGATCAAATTTATAAATTGTGATGTGCATATAGCTTGATCATTCACTGTATGAAAATCACCTTGTCAAGATCCTGCTTGCATTTTCTCATTTGCTTTTAGAGATAATTGTAGATGCAGTCTTTAACCTTTTACTTTTTTTTTTGCAATAAATAAATATAATAATTAAATTTTTTGAGAAAATCATCATCTTCCACAATTATCCCCTTCCACATTCATGCACAAACCCTACACCTACCCCAAAACCAAAATCACTATTAACAGTCGCCACCTTCACCGTCACCACTACTACCAAACCCATAGCCACCATGTTATCCACTGCCAAATGGAACCATAACGGGAAATCAAATTCAAAAGCAAATTCATCTCGTCATCCATCTCAATCGTTGCTGCTCTCTCCAAAATCGAACCCAAAATCATTGTTCATTCCCCGTCTAGTTGTTGCTCTCCATCGTGTCATCGGTCAGAAACCACCTCATCTGACACATACAAAATCTAAAAGCACGATGGGAATCCTCGGGCAATACCTCTCGCTGACTACGATGGCCTCAAGATTCAATGTGCCAACCAAAGCTTCATATTTCTCAATGACATCGATCCCACTCTCGAGATCTCCTATGGCTCCCTTCCCATCTTTAACCACGATGACGTTTTCCTCTATTTTAAAGAAATTTGGGGTTTTCATTTGTGTTGTTGATGTGGTAAAGGGGTTCAAGGAATAGTTGTGGTGGTAGATGGAGTTGGCAATGTCAATGTCGATGTAGGCGGAACCAGATTTGATTTGTGTTGTTAACATGGTAAATGGAGCCACCATCTAGATTCGAAGAGAAATCAAGGGGACCAGTGAAGGAATTGCTGGGAAGCAGTCAAAATTGCTTCCTCCATCGGACGATAGTGAAGAATTGGAAAGGGAAGCATTCAAAAAATTGCTTCCTCCATCTGACGGCGGTGTAGAAATTGGAAAGTGAAGTAGTCAAGTTTGCTTCATACATAGGACGACGTTGAAGTATTTTAAAATTGATCAAATTTTGACTTTTTTTGGCCAAATAACTACAAGATGGATGGTTTCCATCCATTTGGTCCCCATGTGCGCATTTTTGAAAAGTTTGGGACTATGACTGGTACAAAGTGAAGGTTGTGATAATGTTTGCAAAAAAGTGAAAAATTATGAACTGTTACTGCAACTATCTCTAATACGAATCGTTTTGTAGTTTCATACCAATTACTCCACCAATTTTGACTGGTCTCCCGCTTAGCTTCTGTTTGAGCCACTTTAAAATTTTCATTCTCTTTCTTCTACTCATTTTCAATCACATATTTTTCAGTAAAATAATATTTTCCTTCACATCAATATCTTTTCCTTCATTTTCAACCACACATTCTTAATCAATTTACCATTTCAGAATACATTCTTACAAAATAATGTGGCTCAAACAAATCCTCAAGCATTAATTGCAACAATTTTGCCTCACTCAGAGCATATCCAAAACTAGTACCAAAACACCAAAATGCGCCAAATTTTGGTGCAAAAACTCTTCAATGTGGCACCAAAGCTTGCACCATTTTGTTTTACCCCTTTTTTCCATTTGTCAAACTAATTGATAGATGTTATTCATCCACAGTTTAGGTGACATTAATATGACATTAAATGATATGTGAAATTAAATGACAGTTTAGGTGGCGTTAATATGATATTAAATGATAGGTGAAATTGAATAAGTCATTTAATTTCACTTTACATTTAATCTATCATTTAGAGCCACATAGAGCGGGGTTGTAAATCCAGTGGGGATGAATAACATTACTCTTGTTTCATTCGTGTTATATATTTTTTAATACAATAAATTTTTATTATTCTAATTCATATTATGATTATGATTATTATCATTATTATTATTATTATTATTATTATTATTATTTGCATTTAAAATATATTTGAATAATGTAAAAATTAATGAATTAATTAAAATTGTAAAAAAATAAAAATAAATTTTTGTTAATTTAACGTAATTATTTATTTAGTAATTTATGTATTTGTAAAATAAATAAAGAAATAATTTTTCAAGTAAATAAATTATTAAGAATAAAAAAAGAAGAAAATGATTAAATACTGTTCATTTGGTATAATAATTGTAGATAATTTTTGGTTTGATGCAAGATTTGACGTGAAATAGCATAAAATTTATCTCAAATTTTGATTATTCTAATCGCTAACGGAAAGTGGAAATTCATTGCAAAAATGTAAAATAATGTCGGGAATTGGGTTCTAATCAATATTCCCTCCGAATACAAATCTCCCCTTTTCTTGGAAACCCCAAATGTTCAGCCTTTTCTTCCTTTTATGTGAAACCAACAAATTTAAAGAAAATTGGGATTTTGTTCTTATGTGTTGTTACATTTGCATCTTACAGTTTCAGATGCGTTCTTCTGTTTGAAGTAGAACCCACATCTTGATTGACCAATTATTTGATTATTTTCTTTATAAAATAAAAGAAGTCCAAGTTTATCTATTAATTTATCGTTACTTTGCGGGGGTGTTTGGGGTTTTGTGGGCTTCAAGACTTGAGTTGACTTTTGGGTTCTTGCTTATTCAAGTTTCCTGTTTAGTAGATCAATTCTTGCTGGACTGCAAAAAATATAGCTAAAATAATATTTAAAGAATCAAGATTCAGTTTTGGGGAAGTATTCGGAACAGTAAAATGGCAGAAGCTGCAAAAGTAAGGCTTGTGCGTTGTCCCAAGTGTGAAACGCTCCTCCCCGAGCTTCCAGATTACTCTGTTTACGAGTGCGGTGGCTGTTCTCAAAGGTATAACATATGTAAAAGCGTGTGTACGTTTTGTTGGACTATGTTGAGCCTAATCATACCACGAATTGTTTAGGTGTATTTCGGATTCAAGAGTTATTGCTCTAGAATGCAAAAATTATGGTTTAATTCTTGACCTGTTTGTTGTATGCATACGTTAAAAAAAATATGTGCCCTTTGTTTTCGTGTATACAATAGACAACATAGAGATATCATATGGTTATGTAATTAATATTGCAGATTCTATGTGCTAAATAAGAAGTCGATGAATTTTTTAGAAAACGGCGTCTTGTATGTGTTTGTACTATCATTAATCGTGGTGTTAAAAATGAAAGATTTATGGTTATGATTGGAAGAAAGAGTAAGTTGTCTTAAGTGAAATTTGAAATTTTTGTTTTTTGTTATGGTTGCTTCTGATTGAAAAGCCAAAAAGAAGGGGATATTAACATCACAGTTATGCACTCAACATATATAAATATGATTGCGTGCAAGTAATTTTATCACATTTATGAACAGAACACTTCAAAATGATAATATAATAAATATTTATAATGTTTGAACTGAAGGGTGTGTGGATATTCATGTGAATTTGTGAAATCTTGATAGTTAATTATGGTTGGTTTAATGATACAGCTAAAAAGAAAGGGCTTATGGAAGATGGATTGTCAGAGGTATCTGATTATGCAGAAGGTGTTGAAATTTCCGAGAAAGGTAGTAATGTTTCTGAGGTGGGCATGGAAAATAGTGTGGGAATTGAACATAATATAGCAAATGAGATAAATGATATCGATAGAGTGGTTTTCAATGGCAGTTCCACAACAAGGATAGAAAATAAAGAAGTACCATTCAATTCCCATGTGAAGAGAAAAGAAAGAGAGAGAACTAGAAGATCAGAATATTTTGATGATGAGTATCACTCTTCTGCAGAGGGTATGACTAACAACGGGAGATGGGGTAAAGATAGTCACTTGGACATGAAAAAGCTGGTATATTCTAATTTTTATAGTGAGAATGAGCTTGATGAAATTGGGCATCCAATGAGACCATTGAGGTCTAGGCCTGCTATGGACCAGTGGGGGCTGGAAAGAAATCAGTCAATGGCTTCTTCTGCAAATGCCAGAGCTGTAGCCCCACATGGGAGGTTTGATAGTTCTCTGTATCATGGTGAGAGGCCGTCGAGCTATGACAGGGATTCTTATTATAGATATGGCGAGAGGATGAGATATCGGGATCATGACGTGGAAGGGTTTACTAGAGTTGAAAACTTAGAGAATGATCGGGCTGAGCTTCTAAGGAAGCTCGATGAATTGAAGGATCAACTTACTCGATCCTGTGATTTAGCAGAAAGACCTAATGGGCTCGGTACTGATAGAAGGATTCCTACAGCTCCACCCCATCCACATGGTAGACATCATGCTACTTATGTGCAAGAAGGCTTGGCTAGTTCACATGGTGTTAACCAACAACCCCTAGGTCCCAGTGATTTGAAAACCATACATTCAAGTAACGATCATGGACGCATTCCTCACATGGATAACTTTGGTTCAATAATGCAAGATTCTTATCCTCAAAGGAACTTCCCGCCCGAGTTCTTGGGGTATGGTGATATTTATCAGCCAGAAATATCACGTAGGCCTCCTAGTCAGCCGCCACCTAAATTTTTGCAATGGCCGTCTCATGAGTACCACCCAGGTCACTACATGGAAATCAATCGCAACCGTTTTGCTTCACATCCACACGAAGCCTTTTTACACCAGTCTGCATGTTCTTGTGTGCACTGCTTTAACAATAACTGGCATTTGCCTCCTAAAATTCATCAAAGGTCTCAAGACGACCCCAATCTTCTCTACCATCCAAATCCTGTTTTGCAACGTCCCCAGGGTTATATATCTGAAGGGTCCAATTCTCGACGGGCCCTAACAATGAGTTCAGATGGCGTTGATTCAGAAAATGGTGGTTTAATTTACAACCGTCCTAAAAAGGCAGTGGTATCCCATGGGAGTGGACGAACCTGCAGTCCCGTAGCAGGTGGTGCCCCTTTCATAACATGCTGTTACTGCTTTGAGTTACTGAAACTGCGGAGGAAGCACATCTCAGTGGTGAAAAATCAACAGAAAATAAAATGTGGATCTTGTTCTTCCATAATCTTGTTTGAGCTCGGTAACAATGGGATTATTATTTCAGTCCTTGCAAGCATCGACCAAGTTCCAACTGAGACTGTCAGTGGTTCTACTGGAACACTGGACGAGAATTTTAGTTATTTGCACGGCGATTTTGGTGCAAATACTGTTGATATGAACACGTGCTCTAATGCGTATTCTCCAAGAGACAAGAAGTCAAATTCTAGTGAGTCTGGGAAGCGGCTGGACCCACTTTCTCTATCATCCAGTTTCTCTGAGAATGAGCAGAGATTGGACATTGTAAATGCTAGAAAAGATCTTTCTCCTGCTGCTGAGTTGCCTTTTAAAGAAGTCACACCTTACCCACTTCCTGATTCACTTCCCCATCAATGTCCTGATCATTCTTCTGCTAATAATATGGTCAATCGAAATGAAAAGGGTAACAAAAGCAAACGATCTGAGCAGGAGAAGGTTGGCCTTGATAAGCTTATGTCTCGGCAGAATTCTGTAAAAGATGCACCAGTGGCAACTGAGATGGACGTATCATTGAATGAATTTTCAAATAGCTGTGTATCTCAGGACTCGGTTGACACAAGTAAAGAAGATCAACCAAGGATCACTAAAGGGGGCGAGTCTTTCTTAGTCGGTCTTATCAAAAAGAGCTTCCGAGACTTCTCAAAGTCTAATCAAAATGTAGAGGATGGAAGATCACAAGTGTTTGTCAATGGGCATTTTATACCAGATCGTTTAGTTAAGAAGGCTGAAAAGCTAGCTGGACCCATTCAACCAGGAGAGTACTGGTGAGTACATGGACAAAAGTTTGTTGCTGCTTTTATATGGACTAAAACTTGCATCTCTGAGTTCATCATCTATGTAGTGAATCCTATTCTCATATATTTATCAAAACGAAAAAGGAATCCTTCTGCTATGGATTTCACATAAAAATAGCTCTAATACAGCATTCTGAAAAAAGAAGTATTTTGTAAGTAAGACACTAATGTCTGTTTACTTTTTCAAGTGAACACCTCCATGTACTTATCTCTACCTGCCCATTTTTAATTTAATTTAATTTTTTTCCCCTCAAAGTATGAATTTGGGCAACCCCATATAGATTCCTGAGCCCATCATTTCTGGAGAGGGCCTTGCTTTATATCCATCCGAAATTGAGAGCATGACTCCGTGGCCAACTGCCACCAGTGCGAAATCCTTGAGGGGGGTTTTGGGCTTTAGTTGGTATTGGTATTATAGGACACTTGTGAGAAACTCTGAAAAGATTGCTAAGTCACCGATAGACCTATTGAAGAAGGGACATTTTCCACTTAAATAATGCATCTTCTGATATCAGAATATATTGAAGCTATATTGTTCACTCTCGTGATTAGTGGCTCTGATCTTGAAACACTAACGATGATTTTTGCAAATTCTATGATAAACCAGGTACGATATTCAAGCTGGATTTTGGGGTGTGATGGGGCATCCTTGCCTTGGGATTATCATGGTGAGTTCAATGAACATTTGGTGCTTTTCCTTGAATAGACTTGATTTCAAATCTTGTTTTATTACTCAAGAAAAGAAATGTAGTAATGATTTCAAAATGCTGGAACGTTAATGTCATGCAGCCAAATATTGAGGAATTCAATTACCCTATACCAGAAAATTGTGCTGCCGGAAACACAGGGGTTTTTGTAAATGGGCGTGAACTTCACCAGAAAGATTTAGATTTACTTTCTAGCAGAGGTCTTCCAATCACAAGACATAGATCTTTTATCGTTGAGATTTCTGGGAAAGTGATGGATGAACACACCGGTGAAGAACTAGATCGCCTTGGCAAACTTGCCCCAACGTAAGTTTTTCTGCTTTCTGTAATAAATTGTACTTCTTAGTGTTCTGCTGTTTTTTATAACTGGTGAAGAACTAGATCGCCTTGGCAAACTTGCTCCAACGTAAGTTTTTCTGCTTTCTGTTATAAATTGTACTTCTTAGTGTTCTGCTGTTTTTTTATCTTCGACGAAGAAAATAGAGGCAAACATTTTATATCTTGAGATGATATCTACAAGCTGCCATGGGATATATTGATCTTAAAGTAATTTCTACGCACGTGAACTAATTAATACTGAAAATCAAACAGGGTTGACAGAGAAAAGCGGGGATTTGGTATGAAAGTTCCCAGATTTCTTGTGCAATTGCAGCATTAGTTTCAGATACTTCTGCCCTGTCAATGTTTTACGAGTTGATGATGTAACGATTTTATTCAGGCAAGTGGTTGACGCCGGAAGACTTTATTCGTCGGCTACATTCTATGCAAAGTGGTACATTACATTTTGTAGAAACATGTTTGTTATTTTCTGTATTTGAAAAATTTGTTTCCAGTGTTTTTGATCATTCACCAGTTAGCAAGTGCTATGACTGATTTTGCTTTACTAGAGTGGGGCATATTCAATGGCTTGGACCCCTTTTTTCTTTTTCCCCTCATTTAGAAATAAGATGGAGTGGAGTATTCGAGGTTTGAGACAATCCTAGCTCATGGCACGGGCACCTCATCAGTTGGAAAGCGTCGGGCTCGATGGTAGAAGCATGTGGCACTTATGGACATGCCCATGACGGTTTGTATATAAAATATTGCAATGGCTTGTTTAGTAATGTTGAGTTCTAATGAATGTATGGATGATAAGTGAGTAATAAGTTATGAGTCTTGTTTAAATTATTTGAGTTTTGCCAAACATGCTCTTAATTACTAATGTCTATTTTCGCTCATCAGACTAAAGTAGTGGACTGATGGCTCATCTACGGAGTGCAGCGAGTTTAACAAACAATTGGATGTGATTTGGATCCAATTTATATTACTTGATTTTAATTAATCCATTTTCTTTGACGGAACTTGATTAATCATCATTAGTAATATAAAATGAAACACTAATATTTTAGTAAAGATATAGTTGCACAATCATGATAAGACCTATCAACTAAACGTCACGTCATGGGGCCATTAATTACTTCATCATCTTAACCCCTCAACAAACAAAAAAGATTAGCCCTTTTTTTGTTTTTTCCAAAAGAAAATTACATTATTATCGATATCTCACAACTATATTTATTATTTTCTCTTTGAAGACAAAATTTCTGGGATTTATTTTTTGAATAATATTATTTAATCCTACTGATGATTAACATCGGTCTACGTGACCTCACCGTCACATATACGAATGCTAAGCAACATTGGGTTAAGTAACCTAACTCTTTATATCGTTTATATAACTTGAAAATTCCTTTTTTACCCTCAAAATAAATATCAGTTTTAGTCCCTATTTGGTTCGGATTAAAATCTGATTTTAATTTAAATTAAAGTCAAACAATTAATATTAACTAGAATTTGAATGAGTCCCACAACTTTTCAACCACACATTTTAAAAACTTTTATCACAATTTACTAAAAATCTAATTTTAATCATCACCAAACGCTCTCTTAATTTTGTTCAAAAATTGTGCTGACCTAATTAAGAGAAGTCAATAATTATAGAATGCGTATGAATCCTACAAATATCATATAAAAGTGTACTTAAATATTTTAAATTATAATTTGAACTCGCCAAATATCACCATAATAGTCTTTAAAAGTTAAAATAACAAAAAACGAAAAATGAAAAATTGTCTAGTAAAATAAAATAATTAACGTATCTAAGCCTATTTAAAAATTAAATTTATCTAATTTAACCCAAACATTCTGCATACAGCATATACAGCTCAGAAACTGGAAAGGCGTGCAGTGTGTCCTTTTACTCTTGTCGGTTATCAAATATAAATGTAATAGGCATTAATTTCATTTACAGTCCAACTTATTGTTTGAGTAACATATTAACCATCAACTTTTAGAAAAAGAGCAAATTAATCTCCAAACATTCATTATAGTGAGTCAAGATGTGTTGTCAACATTTCTTGGCTAAATTTTAACACATTAACAGAATTTTGAAGTTCCAAGATTTTACTACATTTTTTTTATAAAAAATTCTTACGAGCTTTTGATGTTTCGAAATTGTACGAAATTAATATTCTATCTCTTAAATATACATTTAACTTTATGTAAAACTTTTCTTCCAAATTGAGATGACACCTAAAATTTAGGAACAAGACATCTTTCCATGGAAGACACATTATAATTTAACATGTAAAATTGACGATTTCAATCATAGAAATGTAATACAATATAATAAAAAGTTAGAGAATAACTAGTTGCTTTTAAAGATTGAAGAATAATTTACTAATGGTCCAATAAGTTAGGGACCAATGCTGCAGTTTTCTCTATAAAATCATCAAACTGCCAACCACCGACTGAGGAAGGATTGAATGAGAGTGAGAAAGGCTTAAAACTGAAGGATAAGAGTGGAATATGGTGAAGAAAATGCTGTACAATTGGAAATATTGGTGGAGATCAAGTCACAACCACAATTACTTCATAATCAAATTGGGTGTTTCAATTCTTTTAGTGGGTCTAGCATTTAGGCTTCTCTATACTCGATCCACCGGATTTTCTCCTATTTCCGACAACTCATTTCTTGAAAATGCCAAGATTTCACCGCTCCCCGTTCTTCCTCTAGTTTCTCAAGAAAAAACAGATGGATTTCCTCCTGAAGGTCAGATCCTTTCGTTTCTAACCCCCTTTAGTTTTCCTTAATTTTAATGGGTTATCATTATCATGTTCATGTTTGAGAAATTCGTGTGGGGTGGCAAAATATTGATGAACAAGAGGTTAATGCTGCTTTTGTAGTAGTATGAGATCTGTAAAAAAGGTTAAATAAGTTTTATATTGGTTTAGAGCATGTTTGGCAGTTGCTTTTACTCATAAAATAACTAATTCACTTAAGCATAGTGTTGGTGTCATTATACAGCGAGTTGTACGGTGAGTCTTACTTTACTTTGAGGTTGTGTTTGAGGCACCGGATTAGTCTGTATAAAGAACCTAGTATAAAATTAAAATGGATAGCAGTTGGTGAATGGTTGTGTATAATATTCTTTTTTATCTTTTAGTAAAAAAATGTCATTTGCACTATAATAACATAATGCAGCGGTGAGGGTGAAGACGGTTTTATACTGAATAAGATAAATAGTATACTTAATTCTATGGACGGTCTAATATGGTGTACCAATCGCGAACTGAATGTCATGGTTATAGTAATGTAATCAGTCTGCATTTCAAATAAGAATTTCGACTTTTGTTTAGTGCAGTATATTAATTTATAATGGGTTTTTGTTCCGCTTAGATATGTTTATTGGCTTGTTTTGATTGTCTTGCTCCCAACATAGATTGATTTACTTCTGTACTAAACCACTCGATTGGTATGATCCCTCCGTCACTCCTGAAAGGGGTGATTTTGTGATTCTTGGTTTGTGAAGAAATGTTATCACGTGTTATTTGTCATATTAAGATATCACTGAATGATTGCCAATTTGGTTATGTATTGATAGTTGTTCACTGGTGTTCTACAGAAGATGCTGGAAAGTGTAATGTATTTATCGGGGATTGGATTCCTTATCAGGGAGAACCCATCTACACAAATGAGAGTTGCAGCTTCATCGAAGACCACCAAAATTGTATGAAGAATGGACGGCCAGACACAGGGTATCTCCATTGGAGGTGGAATCCTCATGGTTGCAAGTTGGCTCGGTTTGATCCAGATAGGTTTCTGGAGTCGATGAGGAATAAAAGTTGGGCACTGATTGGTGATTCAATATCACGAAATCATATCCAGTCATTGATATGCATTCTCTCGACGGTAAAATTGGAAAAGACGTTTCTGTCATTGATTCACTGTCTTGTCTTGATAATTTTGCAAATGCTATGTATTTGCCTCAAAAATCTTTTTTATTTTAATGCCCCCTTTTTTATGGAGGGGGGTGGTGAGGTGGTTTATAAATATATTCTTCACTAAGATTATTGTTATTAGGAGGCTTGTAATGCATCAAAACTGTTGCAAGTCCGTGATGTTTTTTGCTATCGTCCTTACCTGGAACTATTTTGACAGCCAAGTTTTATTGTTCGGTGGTCAAACTTCTCTGGCTTACCTCGTACTTTCGGGGGGCAAGTATCAAACTTTGGAGTAATTGATTTCTGGCAGAGGGCAAAGAATTTGCTGCATTTGGGTATATCAGAAATGGCCTAGGCTCCAAATGTTTTGAAAAAAGAAAAATTAAATTCCGGGATTGCTTTTGAAATTTACATGTAGTATAATATAGCTAGATTCTTTTCTTTCTTTAATTATTCTTGAAATTGTTCCATTATGGTATCTTGAGACGTGAGCTCATTTTCTCTGGATTTAGTCAATCTTGAACATAACTTTATTCACTTGCCTTTATTTGACTTCAAGGGCCTCAACTGATGAGGATAGTCGGTGATATTTTTTCGTGTATACTCTCAAAGGGAACATTAAAAAGTAGTTTAGAACTTTTCCTATTCCGAGCATTATGTTGTTTACTTTGTAATTCATCTGATTTGTCTAGCAATTAATCTAGTGCCTGACTGGATTGTCAGTCATTTAAATTCCAATAATATATCATGTTGAAATCAAAAATGTTATTCTGCAGTCACATGCCATTGACATTAAGCTATTTTGCATGCAGATAGAAAAGGCCGTTGAAGTTTACCATGACGAGGGATACAAATCGAGACGATGGATTTTCCCCACATACAACTTCACCATATCAGTTATTTGGTCCCCTCTCCTTGCAAAAGCCGCCATTTTTGAAGACATGAATGGCGTTTCAACATCTGAGATTGAACTACATCTCGACATTCTTGACACGAATTGGACTAAACAGTACCAGAGCTTTGATTACATGATAATTTCTAGTGGTAAATGGTTCGTCAAAAATGCAATCTACTATGAGAACAACGAGGTACTAGGTTGCCACAACTGTGCTAAGAGGAATTTCACAGAACTCGGGTTCAAATTTGCTTATCAAAAAGTCCTCCACAATGTTTTTGATTACATTATCAGGTCGAACCACAAAGGCATGATCTTTTTCCGGACCTCCACACCCGATCACTTTGAGAATGGAGAATGGTTCAGTGGTGGGTCATGTAGAAGAACAGTGCCAGCAAAGGAAGGTGAGTTCAGGTTAAGTGACGTGAACAGAGTCCTCCATGAAGTAGAGTTAGAGGAATTTGACAAGGCATCTGCTAAAGCTTCTGAAAACGCTGTAAACCTTAAACTTTTTGACGTAACTCCTCTTTCATTATTGAGACCGGATGGACACCCAGGTCCATATAGATTTTTTCAACCATTTGCTAAAGATAAGAATGCGAAAACGATAAATGACTGTCTGCACTGGTGTCTACCCGGCCCGATTGATTCTTGGAACGATCTGTTAATGGATATGGTGTTTAATAGTTGAGAATATTGGATGGTGGATGACTATTTAATCCTCCACCTGTAAATAATACAGCTCGTTTGTGTTCGAATTCTTGCTTTTGTCCTCGGCTAGTTTTTCATATAAATTTTGTTACCGGTAGATAAGTTGAAATCTGTTGCATTCACAATTTAATTGTGAGAAATATGTCTCTGAATTTGCATTCCATCCTGTTTACTATGGATGTCCATGGGCTGACCGCATTATTGTATGAATAGTTCCACTGCACCCCAGGTTGCCAAGCTCCTCATGCCTGCCCTGTTAGGCCATGGCCTGGTGACCATGACCCTCTGTTTGACTCTCATTATTATAGAATGAGAATGAAAAATATAGCCATTATTGGATCCCACACAAGAGATAGAAATTCAAAATTGATGGTTTGATGTAATGAATAACAGTCATATTTTTCATTTTTATGGATGAAAAATGAAAAACAAACTGAGGTTGAAATTAGAGGTGTCAAGACGGACGGGCCGACCAGACCCGTGAAAATCGGTCCGGATCGACCCAGAACCGCAGGCCGACCAGTGACCCGAGCGGGCAATTCACGGGTCAAGGAGATGTGACCCACGGGCTTCGCGAGTTGCACTTTCACGGGTCGCGGTTAACCCGCTGGTCCGTGAAAAAAAAAATTAAAAAATTTTGAAAAATTTTGAACAACTAAATAATAGTTAAGTAGATGCCAACCTAGTTGGGATGCACTTAAACTATAAATTATAGTA
>CAIGRL010308381.1:0-13280 GCA_903798325.1 Fraxinus xanthoxyloides
TTGGTAATGAATCGTGACGAGCTTAAAGTTTTGATTTTACGATCCAAAATTCATGACAAAATGTTTTACTCGAAAAATATGTTTTTCAAACGTAAAAAAATTGAAACACATATTTTTAAATATGACAAACAGTTTGAAAAACATTATAAACGTCCCTCCAATACTTACATTTGAGAAAATTTAAAAAACGAGGGTGTATCGAGCCAAAGGGTCGTAATGGACTTCCGGTATGCATACTGGACGTCCGGTATAATCAACTTGGCTCCAACGGTCAAATTTTAAACATTCCAATTTTCTTACAAAAAGTAACAGCTAATTGACCGTCCGGTAACGTGTGTCCAATACGGCAAAGGTTTTGACCGTTTGAGTGCTATAAGTATCTCATTCTTTCTCCACTTGCTACAACTTTTCTTGAGCATTAAAGAGAGGCTTTTCTTGATCACAACCACCTTATTCTCTATTTTTAAGAAGATCAAAAGCATTAAATTCTTGAAAAATTTTTGAGGGATTAACTTTGTGAAAATTTTTGGTTCTTCAAGAAGTTTTTTATTTCAACACTTTGAGTTATACTTATTCCCATCTATTGAAGTGTTTACCTCTTCTCTTCTTGTCATTAATCTTGATTCTATCATTCCATAAGAGGAAAAGATTTTATTTGTAAATTCATTTTGAATTGTGGGTCGTGTTGAGGTCCTAGAAAGCTCAACATTGTAAAATAATCGGTGCCCATTGATTGTAAGTCATCGGAAGTGTTGTAAAGGGTTGGATTGCACCATAAGTCAATCAACATAGTGAAAAAGGCCTTGCTCGTGACGGAGAGCTTGGTAACGAGGGACATAGATCATTGCGTAGGATCGAACCTCCATATTATATCATTTGCACTCTCTAACCCTTTTACTTAACGTCTTACTTTGTGCAAACTATATCATTTTATCTACATAGTTATTTGTGTTTAGTTTATTTCTTTATCATTTGTGTGATCATTAGATTAAAATCTTGAGTAGTTAACGAAAAAGTTTTAAAAATCAATTCACTCCCCTCTTGGTTGGCCAATATTGGGCTTTCACACAAGGGGTCACTTCAACCAAGAAAATCTGCCCCCACAAAGGTGGTGCGGGTGCCACTTCTGGTGGAATAGATCATGTTCTCACACATTAACAGCCTTGCCGAGGTGCGAACGCCCCCAAGGAGTCACCTTAACCAAGGAAATATGCTTCCATAGAGGTGGTACGGGTACCACTTCTGGCAGAACAGATCGTGTTCTCACACATTAACAACCTTGNTTTAAAAATCAATTCACTCCCCTCTTGGTTGGCCAATATTGGGCTTTCACACAAGGGGTCACTTCAACCAAGAAAATCTGCCCCCACAAAGGTGGTGCGGGTGCCACTTCTGGTGGAATAGATCATGTTCTCACACATTAACAGCCTTGCCGAGGTGCGAACGCCCCCAAGGAGTCACCTTAACCAAGGAAATATGCTTCCATAGAGGTGGTACGGGTACCACTTCTGGCAGAACAGATCGTGTTCTCACACATTAACAACCTTGTTGAGGTGTGAGTGCTCCTAAGGAACCACCTCGAGCGAGGGGGTTCACTTCGTCAGAGGAGGTGTAGGTGCCGCCTCTAATGGAATGATTATGTAGTTCATTTGCTTCTTCCATTTTCTTAAATGGTGAGGTTATCCGACGTGATTACACTTGCAGTTCAATTGCTTCTTCCATTTTCTTAAGTGGTTGAGGTTATCCGAAGTTACTACATTTGCAGTTCATTTGCTTCTTCCATTTTCTTAAGTGGTTGAGGTTATCCAAAGTGATTACACTTATAGCTCATTCGTTTCTTCCATTTTCTTAAGTGGTTGAGGTTAGCTAGTGTTCAGTTCATTTGCTTCTTAAGAAATTAAGTTTATTACAAAGCGTTACAACTTGTTTACCTTGTACATGGGAACGAGGTGACAACACTTGGAAGAAAATAAATTTCATTAATCTCAAGAAAGGTCGAAGCCATTACAAGAATAGAAAGAAATACAAGACTAAGGATCAACATTTATTATAGCCCCCGCCTAGACTTCTTCTTGGGGGGGTTCCTCCTCTTCTTTCATCACTGGCCGGCCTTCGGTAGGACAACCGAACTTCTCCTTAAGGAAGGCTAATTCAAGATTGGGATGCACCTCTCTTAAATGGGACATCATCTCCTAAGCACTCTACGAAGCCCAATAGTGGCGAAGTCATCATACTCTTAAGTTTTCTAGAAGTTGTCCTTGTAGTTCCGGACTACCGCCTCCCCTACTGTCTTTGCTTCAGCCTTTAAAGATTCAATCTCCTTTGCTTAAGCTTCGGAGAGCATCCTGAGTTCGGCTTTTTCGTTGTTAGCCACCACTAAGGCCTCGAAGGAAATCCTTTGATGCTCGTTGAACTGGTCCATCCGCTTCGTAAGCATAGCCACTTGGGAAACTGACTCATGAAGCTCATTTCTCAACTGATTTACTTGTATTTCAGTAGAGTCAAGTTTTACCTCACCCTCAGTCTTTTTTTCTTCTGCCATCTCCGCCTCCTTATTGGCCTTTCTCACTTCCTTTTCCCACTTTTTCGAGGCCTCAAGTTTGCTCCAGCTTCTCATTCTTTCTTCGAAGGCCCCGGACTAAATTCTTAACCTCCACGCCAGTATTAAACGCCTTGGCCACACAGGCGTCGTTGGTAGCTAGGAGATCCTTCACCTCGCACAAGGCGATATGATCTTCCCAATCCCTGATCTCATACTTGTTGTGGACTCGAGTGACAAAGGCGGTCTCAGGAGGCAGTATCTCCAATACTACTTTGGAGAGGTCATCTTCCTTACTCCCCAGGAAATCAATAGCTTTACCTCGCGTCAGGGCGTTGTAGGCTTATTTATCCTCTTTTCACGTGCTCCTCAGCTAGAATGGCAGTAGTAGTCACAATGACCTTTGGAACTTCAGTAAGGTCATAATTGGCACCCCGGATGGGACAAGCAGAAGGGGAGGAGTTTTGGCCACTATTGCCGAAGAAGAAGTCCGTGATGGGCTGGCTAGCTTCTTTTTTACGAGGGAGGCACATTCCTCCACTACATCCTCATCAATAAGTTGTTGGCTCTTGCTCAGGGAGAGCAGCCGCTCAGTTTATTTTATGAAGCCGAGCTGGTTTAAGCATTTTTCGACTTAGCAACGTTACGACGGATTGTAGCGAAGTCAGGCTTCAAAGGCTTCTTCTTCAAAAAGCTGTCTACAAATAAAAAAAAAGTTGGTATTTTTGGGTAGGAAGAGACATCTTCAGGGAAACCAAACAGAATTCTTATCCATCAGTTCATTGTAGCTCCTCTCTTTGTAAGGCTGGTGATAGAGCTAGTTGATGATATCCCACTCCTCATCGGACATCTCACACCTTGGAAGAGAGTCTGCAAACAACAAAAATATTAAAAACATAAGAAATTTAATTAAGTTAATCAACTCGAAGAAAGAAACTTACTGGGTGTAGAGTAGGAGGTGAGAACGGTAAGGAGAGCCATGGGGTCATTCTCCATGGTATCCCTTCTCCTGGCAGCCTAAAACCAGGAGCTTCGCCATCCTTTGATCAAGGTAGACAGGTTGACCACGAATGAAGGATGGGATCCCCAGGGAGATAAGTTGTGCCATCCCTTACTCTTTTCCCCCCGACCATGCTCTTTGGGAAGTAAAAAGAATGGAACAAACTGAAAGGGATATTTACCCCTAAGCTGGCCTGACGCTAGAGCATCCACGATCCCACCATTTGGGACCAGGAGTTTGGGTGGAACTGGGTCGGGGCCAGTCTGTAAGAACGGAGAACTAATCTGAAGAATGGGTGGAAGGGGAGTCTGAGGCCAGCTCTAAAAAGGGTTGCACTCACATCCACGCATACTGGCCTTGGATAGTAGGCCCTCTCACTCGAGTTGGGAATGATCAGTTCTACACTATTCGGTATCCTAAAAACTTTCATACACTTCTTTAAGGTCTCTAAAGTGGCCGTCGATGGGTATTTAGAGGCTCCCCACTGGATAGAATATATATGGGAGAAGTTGGGCACCTCTAGATATTCTCTCCAGCCCAATGGCCTACCTAGTTCGTCCGGAGTGACGACTATAGGCTCCCTAGTTGTAGAACTCCCCTCACTCTGCCTCTCCTCGCTCATTATCACACTAAGAGACTTATTAGTGGCCATTTCAGAAGTTTTAAAAGCTTTTCAAAAGGAAAATGGAGAACCAGAGATGAACATTAGCTAAATTTTGTGGTTCAAAGAAAAGTTGCTGGAATTTTCAATTGACACACTGGAGTTGCAATCTTTCTCGCCGAAGAAGAAACAAAGATTAAAAGCTTTAAGGGATTTTTGAAGATTTCTCAAAAGTAAAAAGTGACAAAGTAAGGGGTTTGGGCTCTATATAGGTATTTCAAGATTCACCCCAGCCGTTGGATCATCTCAAGTCACATCTGGACCGCCCAAACCCAGAGCTCATGATCACCGTTAAAACCAAAAGTCACACGAATCAAAGGCCATATTGGAGCGAAATACCTCACGCGCAGCCCAAACGCATCGTCTTAGGTCCAAGAAGTCGTTATCATGATTACCATTTATGATGGCAAGGGATGCGTGCCTGGAAGCAAGCAACGTCTCCCCCCATGATTGCCTTGGGAAGATGCGAAATCTTTCAAATCATTAGTACGCAGCCCAAGGCTGTCTCTCTAAGCCCCTCACCTCGATCGGATCGAAACTCAACGTTGCAATAACTCTCCTTAGGGTTGCCAACTCCCATCGCTTCGTCCAAGTCAGGACTTAGCATTCTAACAACTCTCTTCAGGGTTGCCAACTTCTATCGCTTCGTCCAAATTAGGACTTAGCATTCCAATGACTCTCCTTAGGATTGCCAACTCCTATCACTTCGTCCAAGTCAATACATAGCATTCCAAGGACTTTCCTTAGGGTTGCCAACTCCTATCGCTTCATCCAAGTCAGAACTTAGCATTCCAACGACTTTCCTCAGGGTTGCCAACTCATATCGCTTCGTCCAAGTCCGAACTTAGCATTCCAATAAATCTCCTCAGGGTTACCAATTCCTATCGTTTCATCCAAGTCAGGACTTAACATTCCAACGACTCTCTTCAGGGTTGCAAACTCATATCGCTTCGTCTAAGTCAAGACTTAGCATTCCAACAACTCTTCTTAGAGCTGCCAACTCCTATGGCTTCATCCAAGTCGGGACTTAACATATCAAAAACTCTCTTCCGAACTATCGATCCCCCATCTCTTTGTCCATATACATTCTCTCTTCGAGGAACCTCCCGACAAAGCTACCGATTTTCATCGTCTCGCCATTTGCCTATGACGCCTTTTTCGTACATTTGTCTGCTTTCCACCAAAATTGACTAAAGTTATTGCACTATATACATATTCATACAAGGGACTTACGAGACTATTGTTACGGGCCTACAAAGACCCCTCATTTCATATGCTACGTTTCGGCGAGCCGAAGTGCCACGTGCGGACGAACTAAATTTGCATTGGATGAGTTGATTCCAATGTTTTGAACTGAATGGTATATCCTGACAGTAGAGATGAATTCATCCACAACTCATAGCAGATGCAAAGGCCTACACTCCGTACCTATTATAACACTTCGCAATTCTGTCTCACCTCGCCTTTGCAAAGATCCTCTAAAAGGAGATCTTTCCAAAGTCAAATAACTGACTGATTAATGGGATGTATGGCAGTCTTCAAATGGCGCTAGCCAACCTATGGATTTAGGGGTTAAAGTCTATGATGGGATGATCCCCTTCAGGATCTAAAGTCACGTGTCTCACCATCCAACGGTTCTCCTCTTCCCTTCTCGAGTATAAATACCCCCACCCTATGATGAGAAAAAGGAGAACAACATTTTGGTAATACACTTGTCTTTATTATATTTATACTTGTTCTTAAATACATTTTGGAGACTATTGCACAGCCGGAAACCAAGTTTCGCTTGATCAAAATACTGACTTGACCGTCGAAGTGCTCCCGACAGCTTCCACCCCCACCGAAAAAGGTCATGAATGACTAACGACGTGCCACCGTGTGCAAGAAAGAGCTCACGTCAATACTTATTAAGTTGGCCACTTGTCGAATCCATTTTTTGGGATCAACAGATGCCATGTTTACTCGAACCTTCCAGGAGGACCTTGTTGGTAACTTGATCCTTTACAACAAAATGAATACGCCAAAATCAAAAGAAACAAGACTTAGCAAAAGTGAATTTTTGAATACATAAAAGATTTTTGAAAATGTGAGAGACACGAAGGACATAGTTTAGTTTCAAAAAGCCATCAAATGTGGAAAGGAATGCCATATCTGTATTACAGATATGCAATCTTTGGCCGTTACCTACATGAAGATGATGACCCCTTATATTCATTGGCAATACTGACAATTGACTGACAATTGAAAAGTCCGCATGATTGATAATTGGCTGTTGTGTCAGGGAACCAACGGGCAGAAGTTCTGGGAAAAGAAAAAATAATGGATAAGAATCACCACAAGAATTGTAATTGGCTTGTCGAGCTAAAAATTAATGAGATGGTGTATAACATCTACTACAACAATCAATAGTATGATTGCGCCGCCCACAAATATGAGAAGGACCATGTCAACGATTGCCATAATTAGAGGAAGAAGAATTATTATTGAGACATGATTCGGGTGAAGAAGTAGGTGGGTTTAGCATTAAAGGAGCATAATTAGTTGGCTTTATTACCATATTTGCTAGAGGAGGCTCATGTAAACTTTTAAGTAGAATCTCATACCAATTGTCCACGTAGTTCAGAAAAAGCGATAGGCTCGAAACGAAGGTTAAGGGCAGTAATAATTCTATGAAACTTGCTTTAAATTCTGCCGGGATAAAGAACGCCTAGCTGTATCTAGTTCATATGTGTTGGAATTTAGATGTGAACCGAATTCCTTCGTTGAGTTGTTTGAAGTATTGAAGAATTTTAATTGAAGTGCACATCAAGAAGAATTAACATTTGGAATACTATTGAAGTCCTATGTCAAGTTGAAATTCTATTTTGGAAGCCCATTAAGAATTGTAATTTGTTTTGGACTCTATTTTCTAGTATCCTACTTCATCAACTCTATTAGGAGGGTTTAGACATCTCCTATATATTTTCTATAAAAATTGGCTCTTCTATACAATTTGGTAGTGTGAGAAAATAGATTACTAAAATTATATGATTTATTTTAATTCTCTCTCTTCTTGAGACAATAAAATCTCATAATTCCTCTACCATATTCTTGTGTTCTTTTGTTCTTGATCATATACTTCATTATTATTTGTCATACAACTTCAGCATATCAATCTGGTGATTAGTGGAACAACAAGTGGTATCAGAGCCAAGGTTCAGCAGTTCCACAGAGCACGAGATTTGATTTGTTCGAAGTTTTTGTTCTTGATGGCTTCCATGAAGTATGACATTCTACTTTTAGATTAGAGCACTACATTTTCGCTATGGCAAGTTAAGATGCATACAGTACTTACACCACTGGATTTAGTTGATGAGTTGTTGGGAATTGACAAGATGTTAACAACTTTGACCGCGGAGGAAAAATTACAAAATAATAAGAAGGCAGTTTCTTATATCATCTATCAAATACCATTCTTCAGGATGTTTTGAAGGAGAAATCAGCAGTTGCTTTATGGTTGAAGTTGGAGCAATTGTACATGACTAAAAGTTTGACAAGCAATTTGAATCTCAAAAGTGTTTATACTCTCATCGAATGATAGAAGGAGGATCATTGGAAGATCACCTAACTGTATTTAAAGAGATCATCGCCGATTTGAAAATTTTGGAGGTAGAGTATGATAAAGAAGATTTGGCCTTGATCCTATTTTGTTCTTGCCCACTTTGTTTTCTTCTTTTAGAGACACGATCTTATATATAGTGATACTCTCACCGTAGAGGAGGTGTTTGATGCTTTGTATTCAAAGGAGAAGATGAAGTACTTAATTTTTGAGGTCACAGATGGAGAAGGCCTGATTGCTCATGGTGGTTCATGAAGGGGCAGAACGAAATTTAAGTTCAGTACTCAGATTTGTAACTACTACAAGAGGAAAGAGCATTGAAGAAGGATCACTACAAATTACAGAATAAAGAAATGATGGCTTCAAGTAGATATTTAGGTACTCCAGGCAAAGCAAACCTCGCGGAGAATATTGATGGACATCTCCTGGCTATTTTTTACGTCGAGTCTAAACTAGATGAGGACTGGATTCTTGATTCAACATGTGTGTTTCATATGTGTCCTAATAAGGACTTGTTTAATGCATATGAAACTGTTTCCAAAAGTGTCTTGGTTATGGGAAACAACACACCTTGTCAGGTTGTTGGAATTGATACAGTCAGATTGAAGCTCTTGGATTGGACAATTATAACACTTGGCCAAGTTCGACATGTTCTAGATTTGAAGAAGAATCTCATATCGTTATCTATTCTTGATTCAAAGGGTTATGAGTTCTTTGGTGAAGGTGGAGATTTGAAAGTTTGTAAGGGTGCCCAGCTTGTATTGGAGGGATAGAAAAGGTCTCAATTATACATCTTGTACGGTCGTGCAGGATCTAGAAGAGTCGATCAGCACAGGTTCAGTACCGTGGTGGACATTCAATTTGATGCAATACCTTTAGGAGCTCGTAAAGGGTCGGATTTGAAGAATATTGCTCGGTAAAGTTTAGAAGATATGGATAATGTCGCTTTCCCACCATCACTTACGCTGCCACTATATTCAATTGCTAGGAACAGACTAAGTGGAACAAGGTATATGAATGCTGATTTTGTTGAACATGCTTTGAGTGGAGTAGAAGGTGTATAATCTAGCAAGAGGCCTTCTATAAAAGTATTCGGTATTAATTCTACTTTGGGGTGTGTTACAGCCCATTTTGGTTAATTCAAAATCATTATGATTTTTTGGAATATAAGGTAATTCTGTAGAGAAGTGCTTGGATTCATTGAAAGAGGTGGAGTATTTTGTGTTTTGCTGGAGAAATTAATTTTTTGATTATTGTTGAAGAAGCCAGTTCATACCTTGAATGAAATTCGAGTCAAGGTGGAGATTGTTGGAATTTAGGTGTGATCCGAATTCCTTTGTTGAATTGTTTGAAGTATTGAAAAATTCTAATTGAAGCGCATGTCAACAAGAATTCAAGTTTGGAATACTATTTGAGTCTTTTGTCAAGTTGAAGTTATATTTTGGAAATCTTTTAGGGGTTGTAATTTGTTTTGGACTCTATTTTTTGGTATCCTACTTCATCAACTCTATTAGGAGGGTTTAGACATCTCCTTCATATTTTCTATAAATATTAGGTTCTTCTATACAATTTGATAGTGAGAAAATGGATTACTATAATTATAGGATTTATTGTAATTTTCTCTCTTTTCCATTATTCTTGACACAATAAAATCTCCTAATTCATCTGCCATATTCTTGTCTTTTTTATTCTTTTATTCTTGATCATATACTTTATTATTATTTTCCATATAATTTCAACATATCAATCCGGTAATTGGTGTCACAACAAGTGGTATCAATCCTAACATTATGCAAGGGCTTTGGCACTTTGCTCGTAGTCGAAAACAGAAAGATTTCTTTCTTAAGGTCCTTAAGCTCAATGCAGATTTGTAGTTGTCTATTTTGAGAGATTGATCTAAAAGCATTAGCTAATGTCGTCTAAACCGCAAATGAGAAGGATAACCCAATGACATAGGGAAATACTTTCAATAAGGAAAGATAAAAGCTAAGAAAGAACCATTTGGTCTTTCTTAAACAAGTGTCATAGGCTGGTTGAGGAAATTGTTCGGGTGGGCATGTAGAAGAAGCTATGGTTTTTGGAGGAGCAATGCTTCATCAATAAATCCATTGAAAATTTGATAGTTAAGAAGAGACAAGAATTGGGTTTACCATACTAAGACCCTATTTGTTTTGGATTAAATCAGATTTTAATGTAAGTCAAAATCAAACAATCAATATTAATCATATCTTTCATGAATTCCACAACTTTTCAACCATACATTTCAAAAACTTTTATCACAATCTACTAAAAATCTAATTTTAATCCTCACCAAATATCCACTGAATAAGTTTTAGAGTTTATTTTGACAAAAAGGGTGAAATGAGTGGAAGTAAACGAGGAAGAAATAGGTAGTTGGAATCATTTGGTTAATTCAAAATGATAATCTATTTTAAATTATACGAAGATTAATACTAAAGTTAAGTATAGATTATTAACACCATTGACCGATATACCCCTCCTAGGACTATTTGTTTGACAAAAGTTGTTTTTTTCTTTTCTTCTTTCCCTTTTTTTTTTTTCATCTATCAATGTATCTTTCAAACCACATGTACAAATATCACAACCCATTAATATATTACCAATTAAGAGAGAGAATATATATACAAAATATTTAGTCTTTGATCCCATTATTTTTAAAATATATTTTTTCCTCTCTTATTTTCAATTACATATTTTTTAATAAAATAATATTACACGCAAATAAAAAAAAAAATTCCTTAAACAAAATGGGGCTAAACAGGTTCTTAATCCTTATGTGGAAAACCGTAAAGGGGTTGAGTACATTCCGTTGAAATCTAAGTCCTTGTCCCACTAGCCCTAGCATCCCTCTCATGTCTAGTTCCATTTTCACATGTTGTCGTGAACAAAAATAGACCCCATACAATCCCTGCTTCATGCCAAACTGAGCAACCTCAGTGTGAATGTGTGAGCACGAAAAGCTGCTCAGTTACCTGCACAAAAACCATAACTTCTCTCTTTGCATATCCCCATGTGTCAGTTTTGTTCGGATTTCTTTCAGTGAGAGTGCCGTGTCACAGCAGATAACGCTTGCAATCTCACTAAAGAAAACAAATGCTGATAACCCAATAAGAGAAAACTAAGAAAATAGAGAAAAATAAAATCCTCTACCGATCTTGAAACTCTTTATTATCAAAAAAAAGATACAAAATCTTGCAATATTGTCCTTGTCTAGCTACCTCCGGCCCCAATTCAATCCTTCCTCCAGATTGTGCAGAGACATGTCACTAACTTCATCAACTCCGTCCTGTCCTTGGCTGCAGCACGCATTACCATTTGGAAATCCATGTCCATCTGGTGCACTTAAGCAGGAGAAATTAGTATCATGTGGTGCTGAAGAATAATAGCCAGACTTGGAGTGTGAATACTGCGAGTTTCTGGGGAGGACTTGGCCAGAAACAAAGTAGTCATTCACCAATTGTCCGGGACATTGCACGGGGAAGGAGCCTATCTGCGAAGAAGAAGTGTACAAGTAAGGCTGGGGTGGAGGCAGCGGGAGTCCGGGTAGTGGAATTGGTGGCGGTGGTGGCAGTCCTTGTGGAGGCAGTGGAAAAAGGGGTGGAGAACCAGAAAACATTCTTGTTGGGTGGATTGTTCTGAATGGCATTGTTGGATCAACAATAATGTTTCCATGTGGAATTGGTTGGCCACTACAAATAGTACAAGCCAGTCATTAACACAAAAAATGTACCAAGTATCGAAAAATCGATTATCATTTTTCAAATGGAAAGAACTGAATTTTGATAAATTAAAAACAAAATCTAGGTCAAATAACAAAAACTGAGAAAAAGGGAACAGCATATACCTGGAAACATACCCTAGGTGGTGAGCTCCTGGTGCTAAATCACTAGTGAAGACCAAATGACGAGCCTTGTTCAGTGTTTCTGTCTCCCTCTCTGAGGAACATACAGACAAACAGTCATCAAATCATGCTGAATGAACAGCCACCAAGAAATAAAGAAACCAAACATAAATAGTTATTTGTGAACTAGATTGACATGACAAGGCTTCATGAAAAGGAAGAAAATCATTGGTAGTCTTTGCGGAGCCCCATTTTTTTATTATTACTATTTTTTTATTTGCTAAGAATGAATTTTAAAATAATAGATTGATGAAAAATATGTGGTTCAAAAATAAAGAAAATATTTGAATTTGCATGTAATTTTATTTTATTAAAAAATATATGATTGAAAAGTAAAGAGAAAAATGAAAAGAAATGAAAATCGAACAAACCACTTGTCATGTTCAAAGATTTAATACCATTACTTTTCATCATTATAGCAAAAGGGTTGTTTATTTTATGTAAATTTAAGAAAAATTTTAATAGTGAAAGGGAATATATTGAAATGACTTACCTTGGCGGTGGCGGTTCATGTGTCCCCCAAGAGCTTGAGACTTGCAGAACTTCACTGAACAAAACCTACACTCATAGACCTTCCCAATCTCATCCTTTTCATCGGTAGTACTGCTTTTGTTTTTCCTGTAGACTGTTCCATAATATTTCAATCAAAGCATCTTGTGAGACTAATCTTATATCTAAACCCAAACCCCTAATTTCCCTAATCAAGAATCAGTATTACAACCTACAATTTTTGCTGGCCTTCTCTTTTTCTGTCTAGGGTTTTGTTTTACAAGTCCAAAAACCAAGAAAAAAATTGTCAAGAAATGAAAAATTCTCAACAAGATGCACTAACCAGAAAATTAAAACCACCCTTTAATGATATTTCTAAAGTTTCAAAAACAACTAATTTGGTATAAAGAAGCGGGTTTCTGCCTTTTCTGGTTTATGAGATCAGTTATGACCCTCAGACCACCCATCGGGAGACGGGCTAAGTTTACTTTTATTGCATCTTTAGCTGGGGAGACACGAGAAGAAGTGATGTACCAGAAGATGAAGAGGGGTCCTGAAGGATCTGTTTGCCTTCTTTCAAGTAATCTTCAGGTATGTTGTTGAGGTCTAATGGATTTCCTTCTGATCTCCTGAAAAACAAAACAACAAAAATAAAGTTAAAGAGGTAAAAAAGAGTAAAAAGAACAAGGAGATAAAAGAAGCAATTGAGAAGCCGGTTGTGGAATTTGTGGGGCGAGACCTACATGGTACAAGACAAAGAAAGACAGACAGAAAAATATGAGGGGATTAAACAATTTTTAGATTGGAATATTATAAGACTTCAGTTTGAGGCTGAAGTGGAGAGGATAGTTTGAGTGATGTTGAAGAAAGGAGTGCTTGAAAGTTCTCTCTCAGTTTTTTTCTGCTACTCTCTCTCTCTCTAAAAATCAATATTGAGCAACAGAGGATCTCGTGACTTTAAAAAGGATAGTGAGGAGACACTTGGGGTTGGTGCATGGTAGTGTCATTTGGTTAGAATTGAGAGAGAGAATATGACTAATGTAGCTTGGTTTATGGGACTCTTTGTTAAAA
>CAIGRL010308400.1:0-11927 GCA_903798325.1 Fraxinus xanthoxyloides
TAACATATAATGTTTCCACAAAAAGAAATTCGGGGGCGCTATCCCTGATCCCCCGTGAGCCCCCACCCTTTCAACTCTGGGACCCCCCTATTTCGACGGGCTGGCTCCGCCCTTGAAATGGACAATATACTCTTGAATATCCATGTCCCTGTTAGCAGTTATATTTTAAATCCAAATATTAAATTCTCAAATATTCCATAATTGCTTGAGATTTTAACAAGTGAAAATGTTTTGCACCAGTGCTTTATGTTTGTGTACTGTAATTCCTGTCATAAAGTTTGACAAAGTTTTGTGTTTATTGTGATAACATACCTCAACCTTCCTCCTTTTCGAACTTGAGACCAGCTACCAATCGCATAAGCAGAATTGTTGCATGGAAAAAATTTTACACGTCCCTCTAGTATTAGAACAGTGCTACTTGTAAAGAAGCGGCGGTTACATAATATTTTATATATAAATGAGATGTCAAAAAGAGATATGAGTTTTATTTATTTTTTATTTAGTTGAAGAAATTATGACTCAATCATATCTCACTACATCATGTATATGTAAATTATTATGTAAACCTATTATTATATACATGTCGCACAACCGTTAAATTTGTTATGGAGAAAACTTATTTTGTTAGGATCTTGTTACATGTACATCAAAATTTACATAATACCACATGATACTCTATTATTTCTTAGTTTATTTCATCTAGACTTTCCCTCAACATCATATTATGTAATCCATTACATTTTTTTTTTTCTATGTACAAGTAGAAAAATCAATTTTTGATTGTACCCTATCTCCGAATATAAGTGTGTGCTTGTTTGTCTTTCATACTGAGGTTACTTCTATAATGACAAGATGAGGATAGAAAGTTACAAATTTCANTTATGGAGAAAACTTATTTTGTTAGGATCTTGTTACATGTACATCAAAATTTACATAATACCACATGATACTCTATTATTTCTTAGTTTATTTCATCTAGACTTTCCCTCAACATCATATTATGTAATCCATTACATTTTTTTTTTTCTATGTACAAGTAGAAAAATCAATTTTTGATTGTACCCTATCTCCGAATATAAGTGTGTGCTTGTTTGTCTTTCATACTGAGGTTACTTCTATAATGACAAGATGAGGATAGAAAGTTACAAATTTCAAGCACGTAAGTAATAATTTTTTTGAGGTAATGAATTCATGAATGTTGTAATAATTTCTTCGTGGGTACATGATTGCAGCTGGGAGGTTGCCAAAGAACAATGGGATATCTTGGAGAGGGAACTCAGGATTACAAGATGGATCAGATGCCACGGATGTTAAAGGAGGGCTTGTTGGAGGGTATTATGATGCTGGAGACAATACAAAGTTTCACTTTCCAATGTCATTTGCTATGACTATGCTCAGTTGGAGTGTTATTGAATATGAGCATAAGTTTCGTGCTATCGGAGAATATGATCATATGAAAGACCTAATCAAATGGGGCACTGATTATTTACTCCTTACTTTCAACTCTTCTGCTACTAAAATTGACAAAATTTACAGCCAGGTAAGTATAGTTGATTAATCTCGAGTTGATTGGATTATATGGTAGAATTTTGGAAGTCATTAGCACCAAAAAAGGAAATCGTGGATAAGTGAATAAAACTTGGATAATAATTAATGTATCGATTTTATGGCTACCTAGGTTGGTGGATCACAAAACGGTTCAAGAACACCAGATGATCATTACTGTTGGCAAAAGCCAGAAGACATGGACTACACCCGGAAAACTCAAACAGCTAATTCAGGGCCGGATCTTGCTGGAGAAATGGCAGCAGCATTGGCATCAGCATCCATAGTTTTCCGGGATAATACTGCGTACTCCAAGAAACTTGTCAAGGGTGCAGAAACAGTGTTCAAATTTGCTAGAGACTTTGGCAAAAGAACATCATATTGCCGTGGAAATCCCTTTATAGAACCATTTTATAATTCCAGTGGTTACTTTGATGAGTACATGTGGGGTGCAGCTTGGTTATATTATGCCACTGGAAACAATACTTACTTTTCACTAGCAACAAATCCCGGTTTGTCTAAGAATTCGAAAGCATTTTATATGATACCAGATTTGAGTGTCTTAAGTTGGGACAACAAGTTGCCTGCAGCCATGTTGTTGTTGACAAGGATAAGATTGTTTTTGAGCCCTGGATACCCGTACGAGGATATGTTGAAGAGTTATCACAACGTGACTCAACTTACTATGTGTTCTTACCTTGAAATGTTCAATGTTTTCAACTGGACTCGAGGTAAGAATCTTCTATTTTCATATGATTAATATTGGAAATTTATATGTTGTCTGGTAACTTAGACTAAAAAACTCGTTTTTGGGCTGTGAAATGTGTAGGTGGGTTGATTCAACTCAATCATGGACAAGGACAACCTTTACAATATGTAGCAAATGCAGCCTTCTTGACATCTCTCTTTATTGATTATATGAATGCTACTGGAGTTCCAGGGATAACTTGTGGTCCGAGATTTATCACTCTCAATGATCTCAGAAAGTTTGCTGTTTCTCAGGTATGCTTGATTATCGGACCATTCTTATCTAAATTGAACTAGTTGGTGAAAATTTATATGAATAATGCTCCTTGCACAGGAGCAATGACAGGGATGGGGGGATATGGTGGTGTGGCAAACAGTGATTGGATGTTTTTTTCCTAATTGTCCAATTATGTATTTGACACGTGTTCCCTGTGTCATTGTGTGTGTCACTGTAGCAAGATTGAATTTAGATATCTAGGCTCATACACTTCTTGGTTGCTTGCTTTTGTCCCAATTGCTTATTCCAAGTTTTTCGGTCGAACCAATCAGAATGGTCCCAGTTCCAAACTGTTGAACTTTTTAATGGTTAAAAAAATCACAGTTTCGACAGAAGTTATGACTGTCATGGTAAAATTTCCATAACACTTATTTCAAGAGAGTTTTTAACCATCGTGACAAGTCTTTCACAAAGGTTAGAAAGTCTATTTTCGCGAAGTAAACAATCTGATTTCAACTCGGGCCTAAAAATGAAACTTTAACATACTTGGTTTTGCTTTTAATTTTTATATCCTGCAGTCATATGATAATTTAAATTTTTAAATTCTTCTAATCTATATTCACTGCACAAGCAGATCGATTACATACTTGGAGCAAACCCGATGAATATGAGCTATGTAGTCGGACATGGATCCAAATATCCGAAGCATGTTCATCACCGTGGAGCGTCGATACCTAATAATAAAGTGAAATATTCCTGCACGGGTGGATGGAAGTGGCGCGATTCTAAAAATTCCAATCCTAACATCATTACTGGTGCAATGGTTGGAGGTCCCGATAAGTTCGATAAATTTAAGGATGTAAGAACAAACTATAGCTATACTGAGCCTACGTTGGCTGGAAATGCAGGGTTGGTTGCTGCACTAGTGTCTCTAACAAGTAGCGGTGGTTATGGCATAGATAAGAATACAATCTTCTCGGCCGTGCCACCATTGTATCCCGTCAGCCCACCGCCACCGCCACCGTGGAGGCCTTAGAGATAGGCTCTAGAGTTCTTGCATCCTCCGCATATAACGTTGTCAATTGCAAATTATTTTCTTTGTAATGAACCCTTGTATAACTTTGGGAAATCTTCTTTTTTTACACTAGATGCATATTTTATAACACACGTAATGATTGCCTTATAATTCAAGTGTTCTCTAATCAATTATACCAACCATGGTAAAGGGTACTTGCTACAATCTGAACAAAGGTAAGAAACTACCAGTAACTATTGTATTTGTAGCATGCATGTGTTGTACGGACCACAAGTATTTGCATATAAAACATTCATCAGGATACGGAAAATAGTCAAACTTAGCAAAAGTAATACACCCCTGTTCAGATTGAAACAACTAATACCTTAATAGCATTCACCAAATCCATAGGTAAAAATCTTAATATTGTATTGAAACAACTAATACAACATTACCGGGTGGTTGGATGATTATGGATTTGTTGTAAATGAACAGCCAAAACCTTGGGAAGAAGAATGGTGAGAAAATTTTGGGATGAATTTGGTAATTTTGGGAAGAAAGAATCGGTGTAATAGGAAAATACCTATTTTCCTTTTTCCTTTTTTTTTTTTTTCAAAAAGGAATTACTAAACTATGCTACATTTTCCTTTTTAACATTATTCCACATAGGTGCCACGTAGATGCTACACGTAGGGTGACTGCCGACAGTATTCACCACGAATAGCAAGCAATACTCTATTAAGATATTCAAAACAACGGTCCACATACGCACCTAGGAAGATATTTTGAATTCCCACGATAGGTCCTGCAGCTTCTTGAGCTATTTGTGCAATGTCTCTATCGATTTTTTAGAGCGGTTGGATTTATGGTTGATCGTTGATTCCGAGGCTGTGAGGGGCATCCTCATTGAGAATGAGGTCTTTATGTCCAACTACCTCACATCAGCTGATCGGTCCCTCTCTACTATGATATCATCGCCTTTAGACTCATGCACTCAATGGTGCCCGATAGTATCCGCAGTACTTAGCTAGGACGCCTCACTCGGACTACAATTAGAGTTTCCGGCATGCGATAAATTTATCTATGAAATTTCGCCAAGGTAACGTTTAATTTCGTTAGGGTCAATTAGAGTCTCCACCCGATATTGCAATGAAGAAATTTCGGTATTGTGAAAATTCGCAAGGTGTATAATTTGGGACGTGCAACATTTCATACCTTAATTCCAATCAAGGTTTAAAACTGCTTCTCTCTTAAGAGTATTTGGTGTAGATTAAAATCAGATTTTAAGTGGATTGTGATAGAAATTTTTGAAATATGTGGTTAAAAAATGTGATACCCATGAAAGATGTGGTTGATATTGATTGTTTGACTTTGACTTAGATTAAAATCAAATTTTAATCAAGCCCAAACAGGCCCTTGATAAATTTTGCATACTCGGAGTACATAGATTTTAGTTTGGAGCTCTACGTTAAATCAAGTGTTCAGCAATCGATTCACCGAACATTGAGATGGTTATTCATTCAGATTGATAATGAAGAGCTGAAAAGAAACATATTGCATTATTATTATTATTATTTAGCCCTTTTCAGAACATAAAATACATGCTGTTCGAGATTTTCAGCACTCAAATTCATGTATAATTGGAGAATGGGATATCAAATGTTCAAGCTAAACCAGGATTCTGCTTCAGCCACTACTGCATATAACAGGAACCAGGCTCTTCCGGGGCTGCTCGACCAGGCCCAGTCAATGGAGCAGCAGCTACTCCTCTTTGATTCAAAAGACACCTAAAATGCGCTAATCTGCCTGCGACTTTTGCTGGATCCTTAGGTAGATTGTCGTAAGGTGTCCACAGTCTCTCTACGTCCCACAAGCACATCAGAGACAAAACGAAAGGAATAGTAAGTTTATTGATAAATCATTGCGTAAGTAAATACAGACGAAGAAACTGTTTTTTGAGATAATTTGGTGCAGAATTTTACGAAGACTGGCCTAAAATCCAATGATACATCCAAATCAGTAAGAGGAAAATTTTCGTGTGCTATTCAGAGTTAGAATATTAAAGTGCAAGGATAAAGTTTTGAAGCCATTCATTAAGAGAAGTCAATAGAATGACAACTAATATATCAATCCTTATATTAAACCTGCGGTAGGGTAGTAGTTATGTGAAGTAAAAAAATATTACCATGGAAAAGAGGGGCGTTAAATATTTAGCAATAGATGGTTTCAAAGAAGTACCTGCAGCTGCTGCAGCACGCGGCCATATGGTTTGTTCAATGTCAGAACCATCAATATGTTCGCCCCACGTGCATACCTCACCCCCGAGGACTAATGCTTGTTTCTTGGGATCAGTAATATTAGTGAGAGGCTCATTTAGATAGAAATCTTGCCAAGTCGTATCCAAATGATCCAAATACCACGCTTCTTGATTGCTTACAATGCACCGCAACCCGGCTGCCACCACTTTCTGAGCAACACCACCTCCAAGCCTGCAAAGCATCACAAGAAAACTATTAATTTTATCTCATTTCATCTAGGGGGAATTGACACGACCTGAAGTGAACAAAATCCAGCAACCAAAATGCACAACAGATCAGTTAAATCCAAGCCAAGGATAAAAATACAATGAGCAGGAAAAAAAAAAAAAACATCTTTATGCTGCCTATCTGCATAATAATAAGAGAGCTACTTTTCTTAACATGTCGTTCACCTTATTGGATATATCTTATCTAAACATTTATAAGCATTTGATAGTATATGAGAAATATTAGCACGATACATGAAGTTTTATGCTATTAATATGGTTATCTGAATCAATAGACGTACCAGTTGTGGACCACAGTTTTCCGGCTCAACTTATTGCCAAAGTCGTTGAAAGTCTCTTCCCTGTAATTTTTTACATTTCATTAGTCGGATGAATTAGCACATAAACAAATGGCTAACTCACACCACGCTCTCGTACCAGTTTATGATTTCGTATCCATGGGACAAAGCTATCTTCTGTGCTCGCAACACAAAATACTGATATGCCCCCGAACTGTTCAGGTGATGTTTTTGTAACCTGTAAACATATCTAGGTTTGTATATAAGTAAAGAAACAAATTATAACTAAGAGAAATGGAACTACAGATATTTAATGATTTTCAGAAAAGCAATATAGTACAGCTCGAATACTAATCAGATAGGACAGATTGCTGATCTCAAAAGATGGAACAAGCAAGTTTGTACAACAGCCTTTCTAGACTTAAGAGCAGATTGAGTGAATATACAGGCATGAACAAATTGCATAATTAAATGTATGTTTCATCAACTTAGCAAAAACGTGAAACAAATGTGAAGCATATAGAAATGTCCAAAGATCTAGTCTATAGTCTATCACTTAGTGAATATAGCCATTCACAGAACATCTCATAAAAGATACTGAATAGAGGAAAAACTAAAAATATATATAGATAAAAACACTGCATGCTGCTTGGGAGATAATCATACACACTACAAAAACTAGCAAGTTCCGACTCAAAAACTAACTCAGATAAAGAAAATTTGACAGTATAAGTGATATTATTTGAATGAGAGTTCAGAAAATAAGTAAATCTTAATACTATTACCATTTGCTGACATGAGGAGTCAACTCCCAGCAAGCTGCAATTAAGGTTCAATTGTGTACGTCAGTACAAAATAACCAGTATAGCAATAACCATCTAAAGTAAGGTAAAATGAATGTTCTCATAAGCAAAATAAATGCATGAGCATGTGAAATTTGACCAAATCAAATAATTGTGAAATGAAGATCAAATTACTGATGATATTCAAGTGTAAAGTCCATGTTATATCTCCCAGGATCAGATCATAATACAATTGAAAATGTATCTAAAATAATTAGTGACAACATATTTGATAGTATATAATGTTGGCCAGATGACACTGGTAAGCACAGGGATATTTGTTGATACCCAATGTAGAAGATTTTCTTGAAAAAAGAACAAATAAAAGAGAAGCACTGAAACAGTTCCGCAATTGTTAAGATCTTGCTTTGACTTGCTTAAAGTTTCTAACAAGAAAATCTGATTTAGATAGGGTATATCAAGTCCATTCTAATGGGAGATATTTAAGTGCATATTACTGGATACAAATAGGATATACTTGACAGGTTTTAGCTGTTTTTTCCTCCCTTAATACTGTTGCTGCTACTAAACATGCCACAAACTTGGAAACTAATCATAGCACATTCTGTCTTTCCAATCTGTAATTCAATTTCTTGATGTTATCTCATCGAGCTCCCACCAATTCACTCAGGATGTGGGGGTTCTTGATGCTTTAACATCAACTTAATAGGCAACTACATTAACCAATGCAGTTGGAACTGCACCAAATCATCATATCAAATAAGGTATAAAAACAAACAAATTGATCGAAAGAATCATTATTCCTTTGTTAATAATAACAAATGAAAATGACAATACAACAACCTAAAAAATGAACAGTGCTGAAAATGTAAATCTTACTAGAGTTAACTTCGTCGCCTCCTAGGTGAATAAATTTATATTTGAATATCTTACTGAAATCTGAAAAATGAGAACTTTTGTGAATCAGAATTGATTGTAATCTTTCTAGAAAGGAGAGATGAGAAGTTCCAATAAGTAGAAATGTCACCTGAAAGAATCCCATCTATCAATTTGAAAGTAAACTCATTGCTGACATCAAGTGGCTCCTTACAATCTGTTGACGGCCATAGTTCAGGATAACCGATCCCCCTAAAAGTTATATTTTGTCAAACTTATTATGCTATATCCTAAAAAAGGGAAAAGGAAACTACTTCCAACTACAAGTTGCCAATGCAAAGATGGAAACATGTGTATATAGGGAGAGAGGAAGACTTTAAATTGCATTCTAAAAATAAGAAATGAAAATTGTAATGCTCTGTTCTCAAACTTTACAAGATATAGCACAATGTCTAATACTCTGGAAACCCAAGTGAAAATCAAAAATTAATCACATGATTATTTGCAAAAAAGAAAAAGTTCCTGACACAAGAAAATCTGATAAATAAAGTTCATAGTATGTTCACATGTTTCCAGATATTCTAGGATCTAGATTTTTTCCTGGTAGGTTAAAGTCATAGGTTAAGTGGATCCCTTTTAGTTATATTACTTAGCAGACTAGTTTAGGACTGGAGTTCAGAAGCATAAATAACAGTTTATCATAATGTATTCACGTTTTGCACATACTCTACAACTGTACATGAAGTTCAATTATACTCCCATATCAACAGAAGTGTTCTTCATTATGTCCATAGTGTTCTTCATTATGTCCATAAATAGTTCTGCTGAAAGCTGCCGAAGTTCTTTTTGTACTATACAATGAAGGCATCAAATCAGAGCCAATAAACATACTAGGAATCAAGTATTCAAGAAATTGATGTTTTTGTTAGGTTCTGAATCCCACGACAACAGCACGGGTTCATCGAACTGTTTAAAGCAGCTAAATTAGTAGGAAATCTCTAGGTATTTGTACTTGGTGCTTAAACACGTCATCCTTGATCAAGTCTTACAAGGAAAACAAAAATTTTACTTCATTTCACAGAGCATCCCCGTCAGCCCTTAAAAAACATGCTCGAAAGAATAAATAGGTTCTCCTGTCACAGATATTACTAAAATAAATCCTGCCCAATAGTAGTCAAACTTAGCAAACTAGGTTTTTCCCAGTCGCATCAACAGATTTGAGGAAAAAGATGAAGTGTTAGCATAACCAGTGCTTTTAAATGTTAAAAGCTGACTTGTTATTATGATCAAAGTTGTGTTCTTGAAGATTCTAAATTTGTAAGTTTCATATTGAACATAGTACCAAGAGAGAGCATGTCCAGGAACATCAATTTCTGCCAATACATTAATTCCTCGTCTCTGAGCATAACTGCAATATCGGTAATTAACGAATTAAAATCACGAAATATAGACATTTAAAAATTAATAAAAAATTAACAATAGAAGACTGAAATCACTTGCCTTACAATTTCAGCAGCATCTTCGATTGTATACCGTTCTGAAATTGAATATGCACCATCCCACAGTTTAGGATACGACGGTATCTCAAGGGGGAAAGATTGGGAATCTACAATGTGCCAGTGCAACACATTCTGCGCGCATATAAAGTCTTTAGAAATCAAGTGACTGATTTTAAATTCAACTTTCAGAATAATCTTATTCTAATAAGAAATGTCCATAAAGAAACACAGCATGAGGTGTGTCATTTGGATCGAGGAAACTATGTGCTAGTGATCATTTAATTTATAGCGGCAATGTATCTTAATATTTGTATTCATTGTCATTCAAATGGAACAGTCTGACACTCATAGAACTGTAATTAACTACAGTAGGCTCTTATTTGACCATTCAAATGGCAGTAGTATCATTGGCCATTGAATATGCACCATCCCACAGTTTAGCATACAACGGTATCTCAAGGGGGAAAGATTGTGAATCTACAATGTGCCAGTGCAACACATTCTACAGGCATATAAAGTCCTTAGAAACCGAGTGACTGATTTTTAATTTCAACTTTCAGAATAATCTTATCAAATAAGAAATGTCCATAAAGAAACACAGCATGAGGTGTGTCATTTGGATTGAAGAGAAAACTGTGTACTAGTGATCACTTAATTTATAGCGCCAATGTATCTTAATAATTGAATTCATTGTCATTCAAATAGAAGAGCCTGACACCTATAAAAGTTATCTTCATCAACGTACAGTTCCTAATTTCAGGTCAAAGTTAGTGCAGTGGCCCCATGTCCAAAATTAGTTCAGACAACTATGTCAAACAAAACAATGAAAAGCTTTGACCTCATCCCTAACAAAAGTGTGAAGATCTGATTGAGCCTTTCCTCATTATCCAGAGCTATATCTGGTTGCTTTGTGGTATTCTCACAAGTACATTTCAGATAGTCAATGAAATTTCTTGATTTTAAGTTTGATATGATCCTTCCCTTCTTCTTCCAATGGTAGAAATGTTCAATAGCATAAATAGTGGGAAAGAGGGAAAAGAATATTCCACACTGAGACTCAAGCACCTCCCAACTCAATGCCAGTAATCTCAGAGTGGAAGTAGGGAAAAGAAACATGTAGACAACTAGCAACTTCTAGATTACGTACCAACTTGGCATATGACATAGAATCAATAACCTTCTTTATCATCAGCAAAGGTTGATAATGCCTGGATGTATCTACATCATGAACAAGAGGAATATGACCATAAGCATTGTGGATTTTCTATAGGATTCTTTATATAACAGGAATTAGGTAAGGGATTTTCTTGCAAATAAATCCTAAACTCACCTTTCAATGCAATAAAAATCTAGAAAAGAAGTTCAATGTGGCCAAAAACATACGATTTTAACTCAGCAAATGGAATCAGAAGCATCTCACCAATTAAAAGCCCTCGATATGAGAACCTTGGCTGATCAACAATGGTCCATGGAACCTGATGGACCACAATTGCTCTAGTTGTAATGTTAAAATAGCATACTTGGCTGAATGTCTGTGACCACATGGTAAAAAGAGCATTTCACTGTTTAATATTTTCCTGCTTAAAGCTCAATACAAAAAAAAAAATTGAGCACAGATGCAAAAACATCATACCTGAAGCCCGTGCAAAGCTCCATAAATCGTTTGTGCCTGCACCAAGACAAAATAAATGTAGAAAATTGGGTAACAAGCTGAACACATTATTGCATTGCTCATACGATTCTAAATATTTGGAATTGGTGTGCAGGTACAAAAGTAAATAGCCTTTTCGCAGAAACTCGAGTAGTAATAATGTTCATATTTCTTTGCAGCATTTTGTAGAACCTTAACCAGAAATTAAATACTATCTTCTGTAGAATTATTCACAAATTCATAATACACTCTTATACATTCATTAGCTAAACCACCAAAAGTTACAGGAAAATCTAGTGAATGGAGAATGAAAAATGCCAGATATACTTGCCAACTTTTGACTAGTAGTCAATGACCCTGACAACACATATAAGAGACATGATAATGCAATCCTATTGTTTTTTATCAACCACCGATCAAATCATTAAAAATCTGTATTATGATCCTAATAAGTACAAAACATGGTGTCTACCTCAATATGAGCATAAAGTAGAGTTCCCTGTGCAGGGATATTTAGCTTGTACGATTCATCTATACCATGCTGTAACTGCAGTGGACAACAAACAACTGTTAGGAGGAAAATTTGGCATTGAAGCCATAAATTAGGTTGAGAAGAAGTTATAATTCAGTGGGAAGAAAGATAAGGAATTTTTTCGTGATAAAGACGGGCAATAAGAAATGGCTCATATATGCTGTGGTGCTCTGTATTCTCAGCAATCAATTCCATTTATGCTGAAGAGAAACCTCCTCA
>CAIGRL010308417.1:0-12910 GCA_903798325.1 Fraxinus xanthoxyloides
ACTGTTTTGAAAAATTGAAAACAAAAAATGGCTTGAAAACAGCAAAGAGAACGAGGCCTAAGTTTCTTGAGAATTACTATGTTAGTAGGAGTGGTCAAACAGGAACAAAGTGCCTAAGTGTGATCATTTGGAACTTAACCTTCCACCTCGAGTGACAAATTAGTCATAGTTCACAGCACCCCTAAGTATAAACAGGTGTTGAACGACCAATCATTGAAATTCCACAAGCTGTCGAAAATGTTCAAGTAGATTAGGTAATTCAAGAATCTCCAAAATTTTCTGAACAAACAGTTGAATCACTAGCTTTTCAAGAAGATGATGTTACAACATTAAGAAGATATATAAGAACCAAAATGTCAGCAATTCTTAGTGATTATGAAGTGTATTTACAAGAACCTAACCACAATATTAGTGCCAAAAATGATCCCGAATCATTTTCACAGGCCATGAGTTGTAAAGAATCAGAATTATGGTACAATGCCATGAAGGAAGAGATGAATTCCATAAAGAGTAACGGAGTCTGGGATCTTGTTGAGCTGCCTAGTGATGCCAAATCTATTAATTGTAAATGGATATTTAAGACTAAGAAAGACTCGCTAGGCGACATTGAGAGATACAAGACAAGACTTGTGGCTATGAGATTCACTCAAAAAGAGGGAATCGATTATACAGAGACATTATCTCTGATAACTAAAAAAGATTCTCTACATATTATTTTGGTATTAGTAGCCTATTTTGACCTTGAGTTAGAACAAATGGATGTGAAAACATCATTTCTCAATGGAGATTTGGATGATGAGGTTCATATGAAACAACCTAAAGGATTCCCCTCTGATGATGGTGAGCACTTGGTATATAAGTTTAAGAAGTCTATATACGGTTTAAAACAAGCATCCTGTCAATGGTATTTAAAATTCCATGAAATAATTTCTTCATTTGGATTTGTTGAAAATCCCATGGATCAATGTACCAGACGGTTAGTGGGAGTAAGATTTGTTTTTTTATTTTATACGTAGATGACATTTTACTTTCAACCAATGATAAGAGTCTGTTGCATGAGATGAAACAATTCCTCTCTAAACATTTTGATATGAAGGATATGGGGTGAGACATCTTATGTCATTGACATTAAGATCCATAGAGACATATTACGAGGAATTTTGGGGTTATCTCAGGAAACCTATATCAACAAAGTTTTAGAGAGATTTCGGATGAAAGATTGTACACCAAGTGTATCTCTCATTGTGAAGGGTGATATGTTCAATTTGAACTAATGCCCGAAAAATGATTTGGAAAGGGAACAAATGAAAAACATTCTATATGCTTCTACCATTGGAAGCTTGATGTATGCTCAAGTTTGCACAAGGCCTGACATTACATTTGCTATAGGAATGTTAAGACGATATCAAAGTAATCCAGGTATGGACCATTGGAAAGCAACAAAGGAAGTAATTAGGTACCTTCAAGGAACCAATGATTATATGCTTATGTATAAATAGACGGATAACCTAGAAGTGATTGGACACTCAGATTGAGACTTTGCTGGCTATGTTGATTCACAGAAATCAACATCAAGATATATTTTTATGATGGTTGGTGGAGATGTGTCATGGAGGAGTGCCAAGTAAACCTTAACTATTACTTCCACTATGGAAGCTGAGTTCGATTCACGTTTTAAGGCTACTTCACATGGTGTATGGATCAAGAGTTTTATATCTGGGCGTAGAGTTATGGATTCCATTTTTAGGCCATTGAGAATTTACTGCGATAATTCGATTGCTATCTTTATGGCTAAGAACAACAAAAGTGGTAGTCAAAGTAACATATCGACATTAAGTATTTAGCCATAAAGGGAATGTATTAAAGAAAAGAAAGTGGTCATTAAACACGTAAGTACCGAATTGATGATCGCTGATCCTTTGACTAAAGGCATGCCACCATTGAAATTCAAGGATCGTGTAGAGAAAATAGGACTTGATTCCACTATGTAATGGTATATACAATTTTGTATGAAAACTCTTATTATTATAACATTTTCTCATATTCATGTGCACATTAAGTTCTTTGAGAAAATATATTTACGCCGGACCAAGAATAAGACATGGTCTTTTCATTAAGTATTATTACCATATAAAAAATAATTCTTGAGAAACTAAATACATTGTAATACATGGAAGATACTACTCGTTATCAGAGGACTCATCGCCATGATTCATGTGTTTGTTTCTTTAGAAAGACAATTTTTTTGGTAGAAGGAGGGCGGTACATCTGATATTTTATTAATATGTCCTCACTTGTGGCATAGGGCGGTACAACTGAAATGAAGCAAAGTAATAAATGTGGAAGTTCTATTTCCCTTACAGCAAAAATAAAGTAAAATAGTACAAAAAAAGTACTACTTCCTTAACAATAAAAGTAAAGTAAAGCAATAAACAAGGAAGTATTACTTCACTTACAAGAAGTACAAATGTGTGCAAAAATAAAAGTAAAGGCGAGATACAGAAAATTAAACTCTATTGCTGGGCAAATCATATCTGTCAATATGAACAAGCACCCTGATATGTCGTGGTAAGTCAGTTGGTTCATATTCCTGGTATCTATGATGATGCCAACCATCGGTAGCAAGTGCATCTGCAACTTGGTTCCCCTATTTGAAGATGTGAGAAACCGTATCTCTGTCAAAGGAAATGATATATGCAATCTGTCTGAGTATCCCTCAGATAGGCCACGGTCCACCACCTCTGGTGATGTTGTGAATGGCTACAGTCGAGTCACCTCAACCTAAATATCTGACAAACTAAGATCTCTAGCCAGTAGTATTCCATCACGAATAGCCCTAAGTTTCGCCTATGATATCATACATTGTCCATATGGAGTTGAGAAGGCTTTGATACATTTTCCTACGTAATCTTTAATGATGCCTCTCCTACTTGCAAACCCATCCTTGACACAACTATCGGTGTTGATCTTGAAATATCTTAATGATGAAGTGCGCCAACAAACCATGATAGGGGCAGGAGATGGGAGGAAAGTCAAAGAAATACCAAAAAGTATAGCAAGCTGCATGTAATTACGCCAATGTAACCGTCGGAAAAGTCCACCAATATGGAGGAAGGATACCATATGGTAAACTCTCCATATAATACATCTTGAACTCATACGTATGTTCCTGTGCTTAGCATTATTCCTCTCAGTCCAAAGAAACCAAAAAAAATCAATAGAGAAATATGATGCGAATGTGCCCGGTCCTTGAAAACTGGTCTGAATACTCCCATCTCAAAAATCTCTATCCGACACTCTCTCCTGCACTCATGGTAATCTGAAATAAAGCCCCAAAATGTTGCTAAACATGATCTAAAATACTGCTACCAGTAAAAATATGAGTGATGGTCTCAATCTCTGAACAACACTGACAGTGAGAAGCCAACTGACTAACTATCATTCTCTGGATAATGACATCAACTGGTATTAAGTCATGCCATATCGCTAACAGAAGAACTAAATGGTAGGACGTACGATAGGGTTCCATAGTAGAAGAAATGAATTTTGTACTGGCTTGCTAGAGCGAATTATTTGCCATGCTGATTTAGTAATAAATTTACCATCTGATGTGGCCCTCCAGAAAATGCGATTTGAGACATCAAAGCATAGTAGAATGGCTGCAATCTGCTCTGCCATAGTTGATGGAAGTGCCTATAGTAATCACGCAAAATTCTATCCACTCTCATCGAAAAAGTCCTGCACCATCGCAGATGTGTGTTGTTTGTGTGAGAAATGGATGCCAATGTAGAATCACCCATCCAAAAATCATGCCAAAATAAGATTTGTCCTCTCTCAAGGCGCCATACAATGTGTGGCTCAATGCATAGTCCAAATTTCTTCAATCTCTTCCAAATAGGAGATGTTGAATAAGGAACTGCTACAAGCAACGGATGTGTCCATCTACAATATTTGCCCAGTAAAAAACCCACATAAACTTTGAGACCTAAACGGCCACCATAGCTTCAATGAAAATGTGTCCACTGTATCCTGTGATCGTCTAAAACCCAAACCTCATTCGTCGCCGGAAGGCAAATCACCTTCCAACTCTGCCAATGTAGACGATGTGCATGATCCTTAGAATCCCTATGAATCGCACAAATATACTCTCCAGCCTTTTTAGAATAACTTTAGGATGTCACATAATCTGGAATAGATACAGCGGTACAAAAGAAAGAACATATCTCGGTAGAGTAATCCTACTACCAGAAGAAAGTAGGCGTGAAGCCCTTCAAGAAATCCTACTCTTGACCTTCATAATGATATTATCATACAGAAAGCTCCTCTTAGCCTCTTTAAACAAGGGGACACCCAGATATGTGAACGGCTGTCTTTGATGTGAAAATCTAGTCAAAATCACTAACCTCTTTATTTGAATATTAGATGTCTGCCTAGGAAATATTTGACCATTTTTGTCTCTATTCACCAATTGGCCAGAGACCTCCTCATAGTGCTCTAAATAATCGATGACCTTTCTGACATACTTCTTTTGTCCATTGGTAAATATAATCATATTATCAACAAAAGTAAGATGAGAAACAAGGGTACTACCTCCATGTCGATACTGCATGCTAGGATAAGCCTGAAACATCTAAATAAGCAATCGAGAAAATTAGTACATCACAATAATAAATATAGATGGAAAGATATGATCACCTTATCTGAGTCCCCACGATGAAGAAAAGAAATTACATGCCCGCCCATTCAAAAGCACTGAGAATCGACACTCTAATATACAACGTCTGATCCGATCAATCCACAACTTGTCAAAACCAAATTCCTCTAGTATAGAATAAATGAATCCCCAGTCCATACGATCATATGCTTTAGCATAATATTCCCTCCATGCATTTTATTATCTAACGTGTGTAGAAGCTCATGGATCAACAAAATATTGTCCCCAATAAGTCGATCGGGGACAAAACCATTCTACTGAGGGAAAACAATGCAAGACAGAAATGAACTTAGTCTGTTTTTCAACAACTTTGTGATAAGCTAACTGAACACCGTACATAGGCCGATAGGTTTGTAATCTGTCCATCTACAAGCAATCTTCCTCTTTGGAAGCAAAATAATAGACGTAGTAGCAAATCCTTTCGCAAATAACCATCCTCAAAGAAATCAATGACTGCACCATATACATCATCCTGTATAATATCCCAACAATGTTGGTAGAACAATGAAAAAATCCATCAGGGCCAGCATCACTATCAGCATCAATGCTAAAAGTTCTTTAGAAAGACAATTGATGGAATTAAGTTGAGATATTAGGTTGAATGTATGGACCAAGTGGGAGAATGTTGACCTTCCATAGACTTTTCCCATTCCTATGGCTTCAACAGTCATATTGATGGTCCAACATTCATGGAGTTTTTTGTTTCAACAGTATGAGTTTTAATTCCACCATTGATTGAAAAAAACTGGTAACTTAAGCCATAACTTGATATGAGTTGTGGCTATATAAAGGGATGGGTTTGGTCCCTAAGCTCGACCACTAAAAATACAAGATAAACCATCAATTAAGGAGTGTTGAGAGCTTGGAAGCACCATACCTGGTACAAATGAAAGCTTTTGGAAGGACACTAATGGTTGGAAGTATGATCTATGGGCATTCAATTTTCTCGATTTGTTTTCCTGCCTTAACTATAGGATTGATTTTTAGTCTAACATAATTTCCAAACTATTGCTGGTGAACTAAATCTAGATTTAAGTGATTCTTGGTATTTTGTCATTAAACATGGCAAAGAATCTCTAGAGATTCTTTGTAATTCGTATGTATTCTTGTTTAGTAGTGGTGACTTGCCCTAGTTTCTATTAACTCTTGGTGACTCGTTCTAAGATATCTATTTGTAAAGAAGGATGTCAAGCCACGACTTATCCGATGGGTACTCATACTACAAGAGTTTGACTTGGAGATCAAATACAACCGGTGAGTGAAAATGTAGTGACACAAAGTTGGTAATATTTTGGACATTCATAACGTATACCTTGTAATATTAAGAATTAATTTCCCTATGATTGAAGGTAACAAAGGGTGAAAATCGTGTTGTTGACGTGTTGGAGCATGTGGTCGATAGAGGTCAAGATTTCATCACAGTACGTCGTTTCTCTCTTCACGGTTGAGGTGAAGAGGATGACGTTCATGGACGGGACGTATTCCAACCTCTTTCGAGAGGTCGATCCTATCAAGTGGAAAGCATGAAGAAGAATTATGCATGGGTAATTATTTTATTAGTTTAGTAAAGTATGCTACTCATATATTCTTTTTGTAAATTTTCCTTTTTTTTTGGAGCTAGCTGTGTGGTAGCTTAAAGGATGATACCAGACTCATATAAGTGGTTTCAGGACATTATGACTTCGACAGCTTAGCTCATCGATGATGTAAGTGTACTATCGCAATTGTTATTTATTATATACCCATAATTTATTATTTATTTAATTAAATTACTACTTTTTATTTGTGTTTCCTAATGTATTACATCGATTGAGCTATGGACATGTTGCACATTTGGGCTTGAAGATATTCGAGATCATTTAACATTCCTGGAAGAGTCATATTGAACATTGAGTTTCTACGTGTTATTGACATTGAGTATTAGCTGCTCCAACTTCTGGGAATGGGTATAGGGTGCCGAATATATGTTCGAATGGGTCGTAGGGATGTAGTCGAGTGTCAGGAAAAAGACATGGGTGAGTTGTACGCATATGTACATGCCAATGATCACGAATCATGACTACTTGACGTGAAGATCGTCTTTACTGATTCTACTATAAATGTGTACGATTCCGATCATACTTGTCTAACACAAGGTCAAATCGAGCATATACTGGAGCCAATGGTTGTGATTGTTTCTTTGATGGCTAGACAAGCAGGGGTGATTGTCTAAGATAAACTAGCCATTGTGCATGATACGACGATTGTGACATAAACAAAATCATAAGTATTTATAATTTTTTAGTATGAAAACGTAGTTTTAGCTATACGTTATCGAACATACACATTATTATTTAATTGCAGGAGTAATTTTGACATGTTCGCAATCAAAATATATTGAATTTTCAAGTATAACACATAATATTGATGAAATCAATTAATCCTGGATACACAATTGGAGAAAGAACTTAGTGTGCAATTTGTATGAATTCAATTGTGATTCGTAGCACATGTATATTGTTTTATTCGAAAATGTAAATATTATCTAATTTTAAGTTGTATATTGTATATTGTTTCTTAAAAAATGTAAATATTGTTCATTTAATTGTAATCCGTAGTACATAGTTCATTATTTTAATTGTACGAGAAAAAGTATAGGGACCTTATTGTAACTTTCTAATAGTTGATTAAGAACATGAAATTGTAATAGAAGATTAACAGTGATAGATTACACATCTATCTAATTGTTATTTAGTGGAATTTGACTTGTAAAAAACTGGTGAGTATGCTTTGTTGCTTTGCACCTACCCCACTGCAGCGATCGAAGAAACTCTTCAATAGATGGTATTCTAGAAGTATGTGGACATCCAAACCATGCAGTTCAATGTTGAGTAGCAACAAACTATTAAATAGGAAAATATTGTAGAGAACTTCCCACTCGACTTCATTTGGTTGATGAAATATAGTCTTAACATACGCTGCTCTTTAATAATCAACCGTATTATAATGAGAGCATAAGGTTCTCGCTACAAAGTCTTTATACATAGTCATTACAACTGCATGCTCACACGGAAACTCTCCAACTAAAATCGACTACAAGTACATGTGTTATCGATCAAGTCCATCATGTATGCGTATTACGTGCACATTTCATAGAGAAGCGCAACTCATTCAGTGATTCCAAATTTAACTTTCTTGCAATCTCTACAGTCTTGAAAAGTTTATTATCTTGAGCCAGGGCCACACACTCGTGCAACTCTGTGATTCTACAGTTGATCGTGAAATCGCTTCTCCAGCTTGTTACAAATGTTCTCTATCTTTGTGATGATTGGTAACTCTCAATCCTTCTTGATAATTCATTGAGAAATTCTGCATTGTTTGATGTTATTATGTTGTATCCACATCCTGAAAAATGTGACTACGCCCAATATTCAATCCCTATTTTTGTTAGATAATCCCATGCCGTGAATGATTTACTTTCTATTTCAACCATGAAATTATTACACTTTTCAACACTGTAAGCTTCTACAGCCTCTTAAACAATGAACCAATGTATTTGTCCCAATACCTAGTCGTCGGTTGCCTTGTAGATGGTACATGCAATAACTATGATATGCTTCGGGAAAAACTTCAGCGATACTATTTACTATAGATAGTTCCCAATCAATTCGAAGTGCATCTAGTTAAGTCGAAGTACTACCTAAAGAGGTAAGAGAAGACGACGAAGCTCTTCACACAGAAGACCGATACAAAGCTTCCCCCAATCGAACCCTTAGTTCATTCGAATCTCCTGAAGTCGAAGTTGTCTCTTAAAAGATTAAAATGCAATCTTTAGGCATGATTGGTATAATGATTATACTAAAGAATGTCAGGTATATCAGCCTAATATATAAGGTGATTGACCTGTTGTTATTGTATTTATTGTATGATAGATAATGATGTGAAGCCTTTGACAAGGAGATGAGACCACCTGATTTTGATCAAATGGACACCACTTCGGCAAAAACACTATAAATAAGAAGTCTGTAAATGAGACATGATCTGTTGGGAAATCTGAAAAAAAGAAATACAAAATAGACTTGTAAGCATATTTTCTAACACACATTCAAGAGGAAATTTTTTCCATATATCATCTTGCGTGTTCCATATTTATTAACTTGATCTTTAGTAGATAATCATTAGCATTTGATAGATGATTGTTGTTAGCGCAATCATTTTTTTTCAACCGTCGGTACTCGAACATTTGTGTCTCACGTCGTGGAGCATCTCTTGCATTCATTTTTTTCTCATTTCCTTCCGGTACTCCTGACACAATGCGTCGAAATTTGCTTGGGTTGTCGTGAGTGGGCCCTGCATCCATTGTCCATGTCAACTTCACATTTTCTAGGTCAAAAATAGCATTATTAGGTAAACAAGGTTAACACAGCAAGGCACAATTGTTTTAGCACCCTCGTTTTCCATTATTCCACATTATAATGAGAAGAATAGTAATTTATTGGAAAATGTGTAGCTAAAAAATAAGAATTTTTTTTCGAATTTACGTGTAATATTATTTTATTGAAAAGTGTGTGGTTAATAAGAAAAGAGAGAAAAATGAATTCATAATTTAATGGAGAATAATTGAGGCCAAACAGGACTTGGCTTAAGCTTATCAAAGAAGAGAAAAAACTAAAACAATAAACAATTGAGAAAATTGCAAAAGGAACCCCTAATATTTGTAAAAAGTGTAAATGTCTATAACATTTGAATCTTGACACTACCATCCTTAGCCTGTATTTGATAACCGTACTTTTCTAACATTTTTCTATATACTCATTTTCAACCTCACATTCATAAAATAAAATATTCTACATATAATTCCAAAATTTTTCCTTAATTTTTTACTAAAAACTCTCTTAAAATCACTATTCTAATTTTTTTTTTAAATTATGATTATCAAACATGAACTCATCTTTCATGTAGGTGAGCAAGTCTCAAAGGACGAATCCATCCAGATTAAGAGTTCGTTTGAATCCCTTTTTTAGCCAAATATATATTTTGGAATAGTGATTTGACGAAAAATATGTGGTTAAAAATAAAAAAATTGTCGGTTTCCGTGTAATATTATTTTATTGAAAAATGTATAATTAAAAATAAGAGAGAAAAATGTATTTTGAAAATAATGAGAAACAAACAAGGGCTAATATTAAATAACTATGCGACTAGTTCATGTTGTAATTTTTTTTGTTTGAAAGTACACTTATGCCCTCACTTTTAATTAAGAAATTAAAATAAAATTTACTTCTAAAGTATCAAATTCGTTTACTTATCCCATGAAACAACTTCCCACCTTTAAATCCAAAAATTATCAACGGAAAAATTATATGTGGACTGCGGGTCAAAGCTTACATGACAAGAAATCTTGATACTTTAGGATTGTTATATTACGATCGTTGTCACGAGCCTTCAATCACAGGATCTCCTATCATTAAGTCTAACTTCTTTAACCTTTTGACAATAGACACACATCAGCTATCATACATTGTCTTACAACTTTACGCAGACGTATTTTTGGTAAATAGTCGATCGGGGTAAAGAGAATTATTTCTTCATTAACAATTATTATACTATTCATTTTTTCAAAATTTCGCTGATTTAATAAGGTATTGTTAATAAATAATTTCCATCACTCCAATCCAAATGCAATGTCAGCAGTTGAGTGTTCTTCGTGGCTAAAAAGACAATGAAAGCTTTATTCTTATAGAGACTCAATTCGAAGTTGTATTTGAAAAATGCGTAGTTCGACCCTAACAACACCTAGATGAGGGTGAATTGGTGTATAATACAGAATTAAAATATTTTATGAATTAAATAGCAACAAATCACTTTTTTAATTCTTTTCTAGATAATTAAACATGCAAGTCATTTTAGTCCTAAATTTGAATATCTCAGTTACATGATCAATCAATAAACAATAATGAAAGCAGTAAATCAACACCAGGATGATCACGGAGAAGCCCAATTGGGAAACACTCCGGCCATTTTGCTAGGCAAATAAACGATTCAAACAACTAAATGACCTGTACTATCTGATCTCTCGACTGCACTCCTAACAGCTCTCCCTAGATCCTGTGCTCCTATGCACCAATCCTCTGCTATTGTCAAACCTCTTTGTGGAATCATCTACCCTGCAGTACTCCTACTCTTGTGAAATCCTCTATCTGATGTGGATCAATGAAGAACATTTTGTTCTTCATAGCTCTAATAATTTTTTCTCGATTTTCAAAACTCTGAGCAGATGTAGAGGAAAGACATTTTGGTATTTAGATTATAAGGACGATATTTTTCTCACCACTAAGAACTGATATCAATGAATCATGAAGGTTGAAAGATGAATAATAAGAATTCTCTCACAAATGAAGCTCCCATAATGTTCAACCTTAGGAAAAAAAAAAGGTTTTGTGGCTATTTAGTATTTATAGGTAGGTTATAAAAGGAATTGGTCGGGTAAAAAGCCTTTAAATTGTCTATGACAAACTAATTGACTTGAACAATTCTATATTTTAATCAACACCTGTTTTCTGAAACAAATAACTCAACACCTAATGTAAAATGTGTAGAAACAGTATAATAAAACAGTTCAAATTTAGTCCTAAATTTGAATACCTCAGTTACGTGATCAATTAATAAACAATAATGAAAGCAGTAAATCAACACCAGGATGATCACGGAGAAGCCCAATTGGGAAACACTCCGGCCACTTTGCTAGGCAAATAAACGATTCAAACAACTAAATGACCTGTACTATCTGATCTCTCGACTGCACTCCTAACAGCTCTCCCTAGATCCTGTGCTCCCATGCACCAATCCTCTGCTATTGCCAAACCTCTCTGTGGAATCATCTACCCTGCAGTACTCCTACTCTTGTGAAATCCTCTATCTGACGTGGATCAATGAAGAACACTTTGTTCTTCATAGCTCTAATAATTTTTTCTCGATTTTCAAAACTCTGAGCAGATGTAGAGGAAAGACATTTTGGTATTTAGATTATAAGAACGATATTTTTCTCACCACTAAGAACTGATATCAATGAATCATGAAGGTTGAAAGATGAATAATAAGAATTTTCTCACAAATGAAGCTCTCATAATGTTCAACCTTAGGAAAAAAAAAGGTTTTGTGGCTATTTAGTATTTATAGGTAGGTTATAAAAGGAATTGGTCGGGTAAAAAGCCTTTAAATTGTCTATGACAAACCTATGACAAACTAACTTACTTGAACAATTCTATATTTTAATCAACACCTGTTTTCTGAAACAAATAACTCAACACCTAATGTAAAATGTGTAGAAAACAGTATAATAAAACAGTTCAAGTAGTTTATATAATTTAGGAAATTTATGAATCAATTAGACTTGTTCAGTTACCAATACGACCCAATATACTACGAAAACACATTGATACTACCAAAATATCAAATTTAATTTATCAGAACTGAAATTAGAAAACCTTATGCATATGATATGCAATGCAGATGATATGCAATGTAGATGCAATGCACATGCTCTCCTTACTGCAAACTTTCAATGGTTTTGTGTATTTATGTCTCTCCCCAACAACCCTCATGCATAAAAATACAAAATTGTTTTTTTCTTAAATTTTGCTTATAATCTCTCTCTCCTCCCTTTTTGTCACAAATGATGAAGGGATAAATTTTTTTTTAACATACAACATCTCAATTATGCAGGTGTAAGCAGTCATAAGCATATGCAATGTGCAATAAACTTTTCCACAAGTCTAACTCAAATGACCCATGTAGTAAATGATATAATGACCTATATGTGTTAAGTGTCACTAATCCTCTGGTAGAAGGACTCCAACCTTAATTTTATGAGAAATGACTTGCAAAACATCACTACTAATGGGTATATTCCTCTACTTATGAAAGTCAACCCAGTAACGCACACTAGAATCTACATATGAAAACTCATTTTTATGGAAAATGTCTTTTCTCCTATTGACTTTTAGCATAAAACATTTATCTTATATCACAATAGTAAACAATAATGCTCATATATCTTGATTTTATCTTAAGTGTAGACTTCTTTTTATTAAGCGATTAACATGACCCTTGTAACGAGTTTTAGGCCAGTTAATCTACGTCAGTCGACCATAAGCACCAGATTATGAGAAACCTCGCAGGCTTCATTACTCAAATCAAGTAGGCTTCGAAAAGTAG
>CAIGRL010308426.1:0-14176 GCA_903798325.1 Fraxinus xanthoxyloides
TCTAAAGGGAATTGAACATGAGCTCAATAGTCCGACGATGAGATCGTTGGACTTGGCGTTGTGATGTGATCACAACGTATTCACCTTGTGAAATGAGACTTAGAGGGTAATACATGTTGAAGGGCAAAACAATCATTTTGTCAACTTCAACATATTTACGGTCAAACGAGGGTTGACTTGTGGAATGGTAGTCGGAGGATATTGTTATTAAATCATAATTGGCTTCCATAACTTTCGCTCGGCTCAAGAGTACAATCTCGAATTTTTGGTAGAGTGAGCCGGGATTGATAGATGTATCTAAATTGGTCAAGAGTTGACCCCATTAGAAATATCTATTGGAGCTTGAGTCTTGTGAGTCCAATCATGCCCCTTTTTTGACTCTAATAAAGGTGTGTGTGACGTAAATGATTTGCTATAATAAAGTCCAAGAAAAATTGTGTAAATAACAAACTCTAATTTTGGGTTATAAATATGCCCTTTATGGCACATTTTACATAGATTGGGTATTTGCCAATTTTATTCTCTCAAAGGTGAGTAGAGATACCTAAAAAGCACAAGAGAGAAGGCCTAAGGGAGGAAGCACTTGACTGACCATTAAAAGGTCCTTTAAGGTTATCACCTCACCTTTATGTGGGAGGATTTAAATAAAACTCCTATGATCTCAAAGTGTTTTCTAAGATCCATCATGCATTTGAGTTTAATCTTCATAGGAAAATCGATTTCCTATTGTGATGATTAAATATCCACTTCCAACAGTATGTTGGTCACACAACTTTCATTTGAGTTTTAAGTTGGCTGCTCAATTTTGTTTCCAATTTGATCACTAAGTTCCAGTTTTCTTAAGAATTGCATGACTTACCACAATAAAACTAATGGTACAGCCTATTTGTCGGACAGAATTTTCTTGTGCACAATTTTTCGCACTACAATGCTGCAAGATGTACAAAATCCTCTACATCTTTATACATGGAGATTATAGCAGCAGTTGTTCAATTTTGATTTTATTTGACATCGTTTAAAAGCTTGTATCGTACATACTGTGCTCCTTGGTTTGATGTATTTACTTTCTGTATTGCCATATTGTTTCATTGCTGGCCATGTATATCTCGTTTCTTTCATTTTGATTTTATTTGGAGGGACCACAGTTCTTGTTCTACAAGGTCTGTCAATCAAATCTTCTCCTTTGCGAGTTGTGTATTGTCTCATAAACTGAATTTTCATCTACAAAGCTCTGTTTCTTTGTATTCCACTCTGTTTCGCAGCTTTACGTGAAGGATGCATCCAGAAATTGGAAGCTTGTCGGATCAGATGGAAGCAACAAGCTAACTATCAAGGATCCATCAGCTAATATAGTCCTTTGGGATTGCACTTCGTCTGAGAAATGGAAGGATATTATGGACAAGTGAGAACCATATACTAATCTTTTGCTCGCTGATGATCTTAAATATAATTTTCAGTTGATAATATTTTCGACATTTTTTTCCCTGTAGGGACTGGCTGAACTCGGAATTTTTCCAGTAAAATCCAATGGCCAAAACATCTTATGGTGTAGCAAGCTCCGTCAGTTCTCATTCTTTTCTTGGTTGCTACTACTGAGATTTTGGAATTCTGATAGCCCATAATACCTAGAATAGGCCGAATATCAAGTTCTACTAATAGTGAAACTTTTCTAACGACCTTTTTTTTTTGGTTGACGTTTAGCCTGAATTTTAAATGTTCGTCTCTTTATCCTTGTCGATATTTGTTGGGAACAATAGCATATAACACTAGAGATCTTCAAAGTCACAATACAAACTAACCATATATATATAATGCTTAACAAAAATTGTAGAAACCAAGAGTAACCGAAATCATCAGAACATAGAAGCCGAAAATAAACAGTAGAAAAACTGGAGTGCAACTTCCATTTTATGGTCGAAATTTTAGGCCCAGGAACAGCCTTCCATGCCATGCAAATCACCGTCCAGAGAGAGCTAGAGAACCGGCTAGAACCTCCTCACACTTGGCTTGGATCATCGACCAAGCGATCTCCCAATAGCAGCCAAGAATCATCCTAAACCGAAGCTAACCTTTGCGAGAAACGACCTCCTTTTAGCTACTATTTCAAGCCTAAAATGTAACACAAGGTTCTCTCAACAGGAATCTAAGGAAGGGAGAAGAGAGAGACTCGACAAAGAAGAAAAAGGAGCTTATTTTTCTCAAGGAAGAAAGTCTCCAATTAAGTAAGAGAAAATCTTGCTCAAAGAAAGGAAACCCACGTGAAAATAATAGTACCAAAAAGTCAAGCCTAAAACAAAGTGAAGTGTCTCCAAGAAGCAAGAGAAAAAAATCTTCCCAATAGTCAATCTCAACCATCCAATATATCCAATGGCCATAATTCAAAGTAGCACAATATGGGTCATAGTACAAGCCCAATAAGTGCTACGTGAACCACTTAAGCCCAAAATATTCTTAATTTATTATCCTTTTCATGAGCTCCATGGTTATGTGAGTTCTTGTTTGCATGGATTGATTGGTTAGCATAGAATCAATGTAGAGAAAGGATTCCTGAACGTGTTAGAAGTGAGCAAGCTAATCTAGTTGCTTTGAATCTTTCTCTTTTTGTATTAAAAAATTGAACGGAGCTGTAAAAAGGGATATAGGTATGAGACCATAAATTTATTGGGGTTGAGATTTGATTTGAATGGGAGTTTACCCAAACATAAACTCTCACTTAAATATTCACTTTTTGCGCTAATTACTATTGATTTGAATCTTGATCATGCGTTCGGAAAAAAAAACAGTAGATTAAAAATGTGAAAAAACCAAATACATTAGTAAAACTTGTATTTCGGTAGAGAACGTCTCTCTCAAGATTGTTGAAAATTTTCAATTTCGAATGTGAAAATTTAAAAAAACTATAAAATGTTCTCGACTCGGAAGTAGTGACGGACCCAACATTGAAGCTCAACCCGGACGGATGTTGACAAGTCAACGTCGACAATCAACGATCATAAGAACGAGATCGTTTATTAATATTTAATTAAATATTAAAAATTACTCAATAACATAAAATCTCGTTTCTCATAATTCATAAATCACAAATTATCCAATTTGTCATTGTTATTAACGCAAATCATATTCACAATTTGACAATCTACTTATATTAAATAGTCACAAATTCNTTAGTAAAACTTGTATTTCGGTAGAGAACGTCTCTCTCAAGATTGTTGAAAATTTTCAATTTCGAATGTGAAAATTTAAAAAAACTATAAAATGTTCTCGACTCGGAAGTAGTGACGGACCCAACATTGAAGCTCAACCCGGACGGATGTTGACAAGTCAACGTCGACAATCAACGATCATAAGAACGAGATCGTTTATTAATATTTAATTAAATATTAAAAATTACTCAATAACATAAAATCTCGTTTCTCATAATTCATAAATCACAAATTATCCAATTTGTCATTGTTATTAACGCAAATCATATTCACAATTTGACAATCTACTTATATTAAATAGTCACAAATTCCCAATTTTCATAAATCATAAACCTTAACATTCAGCAACAAAATTCTCAATATTCTTAGATTTTCGAATTCACAAAATCCGCAAGTTTCAAATTCACAAAATTCAAAATCCTTACAGTACTAATAGTCTACTACATGCTCACAATTGACAAACATATTCATATAATCATATTCCATAAAGGAACAAAAAAAAAAAGAAAGAAACTCACCTCACCTATAGCCTATAGACGAGGCAACGTCGAGATAGAGACACAGCAGGTAGCGCTGCAGCAGTGAAATCCAGTGGCCGAGAGTCCGAGACGTCGGACTACTAACTCACAGACGCAACGCACATGCAAAGCAGTAGCCAACAACTCCGCAGCGCAGCCAATCGCCCATGTCGTCCCTCTTGTTCCCTCCTCTACCGTTTGGGTTAAAGAAATGAATTGGGGATTTGGGTTTAGGGATTTGGTTTTGTGTGTGGATAATGGGTTGCAAATTGGCCCAATTCAGTGGCCTTATTGTTTTAAAAAAAAGGCCCAACCGACCCAAACACTGAAACACTAGAAGAAAGGAGGAAAATTCAACCCAGCCAACTGCCTTCTTCATTTCTTCTCGGTGGATGGCGTCGGCATAACGGCGACTTCAAGCTCCCGGCGGATCCAACATGGGCTGCCGCGGGGTTGGCCAGGTGTTGGGTCCGCCCCAGCTAGGAAGAGAGATAATTGTCGAGGACGCTTGTTCATGTTGATGTTCTTTTACTTTCCGTTATAGGTGGTTGCTGGATTTTTATTTTTATGTTTTGCTCTGTTTTCACTAGTCTTGCGAAATTGAAATTTTCTTCTGTTACTTGCAGTGAATGCTTCAATTGGTGCTATTTATGTCATTTATCTTATCCAATTGAGACGAATAAAACCTGGGTCGGGCTTCTGTTTATGCGAGGCCATGAATTGGGCCCATACCAATGGTTACATTATAACCCAACATTAGAAAAGCCTGCTGAAAAAGCCTTTCCTTCTCCACTATAGAAAGTGTAAATCCTACAAATTGACCTAAATCCTTAAACCCTGAACCCTAAACCAGCTTCAAAGTCGCCATTTTTTTCTCCCTACACGCAAAGCTCTGTTTTTTTTACAGTACGTTATTCAAGAATCTTTCTTAATTTTCTATTTTATTACTTTTATCTTTTGCGTAGAAATTTTGCTATATCAACACCCTCCAACTTCTGTGTATATATTCGTGTTGTTGAATCTGTTTGTATAGTTTAGCATAAAAAATAGCTTTAGTTTGTATTATAATATGGATTTATCGTGCATCTTCCTGTCCCCCCCTTTTTTTTTCCTTTAGAATGAGAGGAAGCAGTAAGCCCGTGTGCACCACAGCATAGTTTCACCGGCTCTGCCCTGATTGTAATTAGGCTTAATGTGTCAACTCCCAAGGGGTCCATAATTCTATATTATAGTTTCTGAAATATTGGAATCATTCTAATTGTTGATCAGTTGGCATGTGCATTGATGATTATGAACTCTTTCAAGTTACCATTTTATAAATGATATTTAGGAAGTTTTCATTGGGTTTAATGTCATTTTAGAAGCTCCTTGTGATTTTTCTCTGTAATATAACAGGCAGGGTCCTTTTTTTTTCACGTGCTTATCAACTTAATAATTAATATTTTAAGTGAAGCTAACATTTTTATATGGAAATTCTTTGTAGAGAGTAATGGCAGGTCCCAAAAATAAAATGAAAACAAAATCACAAAATAATCCTTCTAGAAAGAAGTCAAAGAAAGTACTTCTAGCAAAAGAACCAGAAAAAGAAGACCTTTTTAGTGATTCTGATGGAACAAATGAAGAAGTAGAAGAACACCTAAAATCGGATGAAGAAGAACAGGGATTCAATTCGGAATTGGACATGTCATCAGATGGGGATGATCCGTTTGCTGATGATATTCTCAAAGGAAGTGATGATGAAGGTATCCTGTTTCCATTGGAATTTTATATTGAGGTTTTATCTCTTCTCATTAACTTATCACATTTGCTATTGGATCATTTGTTTAGAGGTGGGTTCAGATGTAGATTCAGATTCAGATTCTGATGCTTCTGATATTGAGACGAAAGCAAGAGCAATTGATGAGGAAAAGGCAAGGGTAGAAGAAGAAGCAGAAGCTGAATTGCAGCTCAACATTAAGGAAGAGGCCGATGAGTTCCGATTACCAACCAAGGAGGTTTAGTTTATCGATATTACTGCATTGCTTTTATGAGTTTTATTGTTATTCATTGGAGGCAAACTTTTTTCCAAGTTAAATTTGAACTGTTTCTGCAAATACACAGGAGCTTGAAGAAGAAGCCCAAAGACCCCCGGATCTTTCGAATCTCCAAAGAAGGATTAAAGAGAGTAGGTTCAGTTTCTATTGAAATTCTTAATTATGTTTTCATTTTATATTGAAATTCTTTATTCTGTTGTCAATTCTGTTTTCTTTTACTAAGTAAAGTCCTCTGGATTTGGTTGCTCTTTTTCAGTTGCGCGAGTCCTTACGAATTTTAAGTCTTTGAAGCAAGACGGAGCAACACGAAAGGATTATGTTGATCAACTTAAATTGGATTTAAGTTCATACTATGGATACAATGAGTTTCTAATTGAAGCTTTGGTTGAGGTTATTTGTCAATTTGTGAATAGTCAACTTCTTTTGGTTTCATTTTCTGTTTTTATTTTTTTAGTGCTGAAGTTGCATTTACATGTGGAATTTATTGATTTTTAATCTATATTCAGATTTTTCCAGTTGTTGAACTTATGGAACTCATTGAAGCTTTTGAGAAGCCTCGTCCAATAAGTCTTAGAACAAACACTTTGAAGGTGAATTGATTTTTTCTTCTTTAATGCTTTGGTTTGTTACCTATGCTAATGGTCCTTCATCAATCCCACTATGTTAGCCTTTCCTTTGGTTTGAATTCAGTCTCGCAGGAGGGACTTGGCTGGTGTGCTTTTGAACAGAGGAGTCAACCTCGATCCATTAAGCAAGTGGTCGAAAGTAAGAGTTACTATATGTTTATTGTTTCTGTATCTGATAGTTTTTGATTTCTTGTGTATCATTCGGTTCTGTTTTCAAGTGATAGTATATGTGTTTTTTGTAGGTTGGCTTGGTTGTGTATGACTCACAAGTGCCTATTGGGGCCACTCCAGAGTATATGGCTGGGCATTATATGGTATCTTCTTATCCTAGAATTTATAATCTTAGTTTTAAATTATATAATTAAAGCTGACAGTCTATTTGTTAACAGCTTCAAAGTGCTAGCTCTTTTTTGCCTGTAATGGCCCTTGCTCCTCAGGAAAAAGAAAGAATTGTAGACGTGGCGTAAGTATTTGTTAGTTATCACATGTTTGAATTTGCTTAGTCTGTTCTATCTCTATTAGTCCTCTAAGTTGTGTGTTCACCCTCCCTTTCTTAATTTTTTTTATTGGAAGTTGATTGGGTTCATGTTTTTATCAATTTTTAGGCCCATCTAATTTTTTCCCCACCCAATGATTTTTCCTATAACCCTCTTGTTTATGCAATCTCTAATGCTTTTCTTTTTTGCATGTCCCTATTTGAACTGATCCTATTTTGCTATGCATATTTAGCTCATGTTTGAGCCTCATTCCCAAAAATTCATTTTTCCTCAAACTCATTTTCAACCACACACACTCCCAATCAAATAATTTTTCACGTGAACACGTAACTTTTTCTACTTTTTAACCATACATTCTCCAAAAAAAAAATTCACTATACAAAATCTATTACCTAAAAATTGGAGCTCAAACATAACCTTAATTATTTTGAGTAGCTTCTTATGCAACTGCGGGGTAAAGGATGAATTAAAATTTTCCTGAAGATTCAAACTTGATAGTTTGAATCAGTTGAAATTCGTAGTCCTTTGTCTTATATTATGCTTTCAAGCATGCTTGCAAGATGATGGTTGATGAGCAAATGTTGAAATTGCTGTTTGAGTGTTAAAACGTATTTGTATTTCATGTGGAATAGTTGAAATTTTTCTCATTTTGACACACTGTGTGCATATAGGGCTGCTCCTGGTGGTAAAACAACTTATATTGCCGCGCTAATGAAAAACAGTGGTAAGTAGTTAATTTGCGGTTACTCCCACTGCTAGTGTTGTAGGTCCCTAGATGGAAACATGAGAAAATTTTCTTGACTTCTAATTTCTTTACTACATGAACGATTGATCAATGAACATGGCGCTTACATCGTTTTTGGGCTAGCTAGCCATGTTATTTTGCATCTTCCATCAACCCCTTGTCTGGGGCTACACCTATAATCTATCAGAGCCTCTCCTGGTTCTTGTTTTCATTTTTTTTGTCTATTCAAAAAGTTTGATTGTAATAATGATAATTCACATGTTATAATTCAAAATGTTATTATTTTGTTTTGTGTGGTGTGGTAAGAAAGGGGAGGTGGGGGATTGAAACATGTGATTATATGCATAGAGCATAATATAGATTCAAGGTGGCGATTGGCATGGAATTGATATATTTTTGCACTACATATACAAACTTTTCATGTTCTTTTTCTTTAATTATGAAATCTATTTGACTCAAAATTAATATTATATTTGCTAATAGTACAATGATTGCAAACTCATGTTATAAATTGCACGTCCAGTTTAGTCGAATTGTTAGATCTATATAAACAACGCATTAAGCATGCAAATTTACCACTGCAAGTTTCAATATATTTTTTTTGTGTTAACATGGTTTCTCCTGGAAAAAGGTATCATTTATGCAAATGAGATGAAGGAGTCAAGGCTCAAATCCCTTACTGCAAATTTACATCGCATGGGGGTAACAAACACCATAGTTTGTAACTATGACGGGAGGGAGGTAGGATCATTCCTCAATCCTCATTGTTCCTGGAATTTTTTCAAAAGATTTGAGATTTTTTTATTCCACTTTTTGTAATTTTCGGGGTCCCGCTCCGCCAACGAACACACAAAAAAAATAAAAAGGAAGCAGAAAGGAGTTTTTTTTTTTGCTGGGGAAAATGTATCATGCAATTGTGTTTTACAGGACAACCAACATCCTACTGTAGTGCTGGTGTGATGCCAATTTTCTTGTTGAAATAAGATAATCTCTTTCTGCTATTTTGTGGCAAAAACGATCCCTGAAGTATTATTTCTAAGGCTTTGAGCGCCAAGAAGAAACGGAAGAAATTAATACTTTTGCATAGCTTTCCTATTTTCTCACATTTACGATCAGGATTTTATGATTTTTCTTATTATTCTTGCTTTCATTTATAATTGTATCATGGTTACATTCTGGTCGATCTAACATCTTTCTGTTTCCTTATAAATCAACTTTAGCTGCCAAAAGTTTTGGGCAACAACACAGTTGATAGGGTTCTATTGGATGCTCCTTGCAGTGGCACTGGGGTATGCTATCAAGCTTAATTTTGAATTTTCATGAAAGATTCATTTTTTACTCACCTTAGGACAAATTTTGACATGGCTAATCTCATTTAGGTCATATCTAAGGATGAGTCCGTGAAAACCTCGAAAAGTGCTTTAGATATACAAAATTGTGCCCATCTGCAGAAGGTATGGATTCTTGTCATGGTGTGGATATGTTTTTACATCCCAAAAGTTACATTTTAGCACAAATTTCTGAAGGAAATCATTTTTCTAATATTTGTGCCCTATGCTTAACCACGAGCCATGGAACCTTGAAGAATAATTAGGAAATACTAACATAACTCCAGCAGTTTCTAAATAATATGATAAATGTGCTGTGGACATTTTATCTGAATTAGGGATTTGCAGGTATACTTGTAGTAAGAGACCCCTGATGTTATTTTGTTGTCTGGGGGGTTATTGTATTTAGTTAATGGTTTTCTAATAAACTGGCAGTTCTTTCTTCTTTTCAAGTTTCTCCACAATATAATTTTATCAAAGAAAACCTTTCAAATCTTGTAGTCTTTAATTCCTACGCACGTGTCTTCTGCTCGTGGAACGTAACCTGTCTTTAAAATTGTCTGCAGCAATTAATACTTGCAGCAATAGACATGGTCGATGCCAATTCAAAATCAGGGGGATATATTGTTTACTCCACATGCTCCATAATGGTTGCTGAGGTTTGTTACATTTTCTTTTCATAAGTTATCGTATGTCTTCCATTTCTTCTTTCTGAAGCCTGGCATCTGCAGAATGAGGCGGTTATAGATTATGCACTCAAGAAGAGGGATGTAAAACTTGTGCCTTGTGGACTTGATTTTGGGCGTCCAGGGTATTACCTAGCTATAACTCGTGTCCAATCATCATTGCTATTGCATTATTTACGGGCTGACAACATTTCTTTTGTTTTCTAGATTTATTCGCTTCAGGGAACACCGTTTTCATACTTCGTTAGAAAAGACAAAACGTTTCTATCCCCATGTTCACAACATGGATGGATTCTTTGTGGCAAAGGTATGCCTTATTATGAAGAATGAATTGAATTGTTTTGGTTTTTTAGTTAATTGCCTAGTATGCGCTTAGAGCTGGGCTTGTGTTATTTACTCCATTGAGTCAGGGCAAGCTGTTTTTAGTTACTGTCAAATATTTATACTACATGACACTACAGGCAACAGGGACACTGTTTATAGTAGATTTGGGGGTTGAAATGTAAATTTATTCAACTTTTGAGTAATGTTTACACCAGGGACTGGGTGTGAACATTATAGGTTCTTTGCACACTATGTCATATCCTCATCCCATGTAATATTACCTTTTCTGATTCGTGTGTATCCAATTAATTCCATTTTCTCCGTTTGGTATTTTTAATTCCTTATATTCTCCTAAGAATAAGTTGCTTTATTTACCAGATTTGAATTTGCAAAAGATGCTTTATTGGTGATCTACTTTTTAAAATTTTTACCGTGTCTAGTTGAGTAGTCGATAAACCGACTTCCAAACATTAACTTCAGATCTTACTAGATATAAGTTTTACTTGCTTCAATAAGTATGCATTCACAGAACTTTGACTGGTCATCATCCCCTCCTCTTTTCTGCTCATTTACGAATTTATGTATCAATATATAAATACTTTTCTTTGAATACTTTCAACTGACTTGTGTAGCTAAGAGCTTAGAATTTGTTACCTGTTCTTTCCTCCTCTAATTTTTTGGGATAAAGGTTTGGTTGGGTTAGGGTTGGGGAATTGAATTATGATTTTGAAAAAAATGTATTTCCTGCAATAATCAATAGAACGTATGGTGTTGCCTGGGAAGTTGTTTGCACGGACACCACTACTGTAAAATATCAGTCTGCTTCAAACTGCATATTCCATTTTTATTTTGCAGTTAAAGAAAATGAGCAATTCCAAGCCAACTCCAAATGCCTCCGAACCTTCAGAAGTGGATCAGGAACCCGAGTTGATGGAGAGCAATGGCCAGAATAACGGTGAAGGTGATATCCACCAACGCTCAAAGAAAAAGGAGGGTGCCAAAGAGCATAATAAGTTGAGCAAGGGGTCTACTAAGGGCGGGAAAGGAGAAAATACAAGTGTCATGGAAAAGAGGATGAAAAGAAAACGCCCTTCTAGGGAGGAAATTGCAAGAAACAGGTACTTCATCAGTTGGAATACAATGTACATTTAGCCCCTAATTGTTGCGGTTAAAATTAGTTGTTAACTCTGACTTGGATTAAAATCTAAAGTTTAATTTATACCATACAGAGGTTTAATAAACAGTTTTTTTGGTGGTTTTTCTAAGCAATGAGGCTCTATTAATAACATCATCAGATATAAAGGGAAGTTAATAATGGCAAAGGTTCTGTTGATAATATAAGATTAACTGTGCATTTAAATGTAGCCTTTCTCATGCCCTTTACTTTGTTTCTCGTTTTTGTTGAAAAAATATGTTCAGAGAAGAGAAGAGACAATCCTTAAGGGAAGTAAAGAGAAAATGCAGGAGGAATGGTGGAAGTGAGGACTGACTAATTTGCCGCTTGTAATGGGATATTTGATAAGCTGGAAGGCAAAACATTTCACAGTATGAAGAAAAATATCTCTTCCATCGTAGTGTCCATCTTGGTACACTAGTGTCAGCAGTTGGAATGCCTAAAATAGTATCCATGGGCAAAGTGCTTTCGTTTTTTACTAATTTGTGCTATAAACAGCTCTGAGTTAACATTCAGAGGAAAGGAAGAAATAGAAAAGGACGACGCATGCATGTACTTTAGAGAATATGTTGGCGCAATATGTATTAATTAATACGCGGAGAGCTTGATGTTTGTATATTATACAATCAATTTATTGCCATAGAGCCAGCCTTTTCTGAAACTTTGTCAATTTTGGCGCTCAAGGAATCAAAATTTTGTTTCACTGTGCTTGTTATTGCATGACCTTTTTGTATCATATTCAAGGAATATCAGAATCATGTCCTTTGATGCATTTGTTTTCAATTTTTCATGTCAATTACCCCTATTTTGTTTGGTATTCACTATGATTTTCTGAAAAATGTGGCTCATACATAAATTAATAGGCTTCTGATTGATAGAGATTAAAATTATATTTTTAATAAATTTTGATAAAAATCAAGGTAAAAAAGTTGTGAATTCTATCCTTTCAATCAATGTTTTTAATTGTACGAAACATTGGCTAAATATGAATCCTACTATTAGATTATCTGACTAAGCCTCCGTTCGGTGCCCATTTTTACTCTTAAAATGCATTCTTTTGTCTTGTCAAGCACATTTGCTACAGTGAAAAGGTAATCATATGACGTTGAAATATTTCTCTCATTTTGCCCACCCATTTGTGTACTTAATTCAAAATACATAATACCCAATCAACTGCATTATTGTGTCTCCACCTTGTATGTTTAACGGGAAATACAATTTGCACGTTTCAATATCATGCATATTTTTGATAGGATGTATAATGTGAGTTTTTCAGATTCAATTATTCAGTGATTCCACATGTAGAATTTGAAAATTATTTAATTCAGCAGATGCATCGAATTATATTCCCACGTACGTACAACCCTAGACATTCGCGAATTGTCACGTTTCATACAAAATGTGAAGATCATAATAGTTGTGACATATGATTGCGAAGTTGGTCCCAATCACTTCGCTGCATTTTCAGTGTGTTAGGTCCACCTTGAACGGATCATCTGTTTATGCTATAACAAATGTCTCGTCCACAACTCCAGAATGATGTAAAAAATTATGAATGCCTATCGTTGCAACAACAACAGCAACTTGGGTTTGAAACGAATAGCTAGGCACACGATCAAGTATTTGCCATCTTTTTTTTCGACACACCAAATGCTCGTTCTACGACGTTTCTGCAAGATGAGTGTCTTTAATTATTAGTTAAACCTCTCACGAGCATTTCGAAATCGGCGACGACAATCAGATCCATCATCGCGGAACTCTTGAAAATGATACAAAATATCCGATCATTTGTAAGGGGCCATGTAATCCGGTCGATCAGCAAACCCGGAGTCAACCAAATAATACTTACCCGACTCGGGTAATGGAAAATGAATTTCATGACTGTGTATAGCACGAGCTAGTATTAGCGCGTCATGCGTATTCTCGGTGGCACTAGCAAGCACGAATGTGAAACAAAAATTGAAATTGCATGTGACCAACACATTTTGCATCGACACTCCTTTGTGGCCTATAAAACTCACCTGCTCGTTACGCGGTAGCACAAATTTCACATGTGTTCCATCAATAGCACCAATGCAGTCTTGAAACAATGGATGCTTAGTCAGATCCGGCCTGTGGGGGTTATCACCCTCATTGTAGTCTGGTCTTGATTGTATGAGACATGCCGATAAGATGACGACGGCATGTAGTACCTCCTTAAAATAATGACATATAATTGTTTGCAACGAATGATTGAAAATAGTAGTCATCTGGAAGTATCATTTTCCATGCACTAATATGCACAAGAACATTCCTGCTTGCTCGTAGATATTGACCTGTTGGCTACTGCGTAAGCTATATTCGTCACGGAGAATATGTGCAAAGTGTTGCAGTAGTTGTGGGTACATTCGGAACTCTTGATAAAGCATTTTGCCGTTATCTTCCATTACTTCCTTCATGAACATGTGGTCATTTCTTAAAGACAAAAATCATTGGATACGACGTCGTTGTTTGCGATAGTATCTACTGGCATCGCTCGTTGCTATGTGACAATATGTAACCCATGTTGTGACGTCTTCCGCCAGTTTGCTAAGAAACTCCTCATCATCGACTTCTTCTTCGTCATTGTAGCCCGATTAAAGCAATTGAAGTTGAGATCATCCATTGTAGGAAATTGAAGGTCACCAAATTTTGCAATATTACAAAGATTTCTTCACACCAAAGGAAAAAGTCACCCCTCACGTGTTTAACCAACGAAGTTATATAAGAGTAGATAATCCTTGCACCCATTTCGTTTAAGTGACATTCAAATAATTGTACCATAAGGTTTGAGAAAAAAAAAGGATGCATGTACTTTTCTTGCATGTGACACTTTTTTGTTGTTGTTAAAACGTGGTTCTCAAAACGAAGTTGTACGTAGGAGTTGTCAATCATGCATGCACTATTTTTTACCCCAAAAAATTGATTAACCATTTCATAAGTAACCACAATAAGTTAAATCCATGCTTGACAAAACATAGATTTAGATACGAACGATAAAGACACAATATCAACCGTAACTAT